>JABYQP010000011.1:600000-800446 GCA_022606235.1 Abortiporus biennis
GGTGAGTCTTTTAATTTCACGAGCCTTTCTCTCCTCCTGAACGAGGGGTCTACGCCAGTTCAAACGCTAATGCCTTCATCTGCATCCTCTTCACCGAATCAACAGATATCTCGATTCAATATTTGCACAATCTCACATGCCGGCGGTACAGTTCAATGTCTCGATTTGCACATCGCTACATGACTCCAAAGCTTTTCAAGGTTGCAGTTTCGGGCGCCTAAATTCAAGTTTCCTCAACTCTGAGACCTACAGTAGACTATGATATGATCATCCAGGTATACTTCATCGAGAAAACTCTCTACAGCGAAATTCATAAATCGCTCAATTCAACTACGGAGATTCGAGTCCGTCAGATCTTTCAGTGTTCTTGGAAGGTTTCCTGAATCCATGCGGCGGTGTTCAAGTTCACGGTTAGCGGAGGTTAGCTGTCTACTTTCATTCTCTCGATCAACCAACTCTCATCGTAGCCCCGATTTAGTGTAACTACCGTATATCCGCCCTATGAAGGTGCATCGCTACCAACCGTATTCACAGGTTGCGCCGTTCCTGGAAGTTGAGGGGACGTAACTCCTCTCTACGTTTAAGCGGTGAAGCTTGGTATCCAAGTATTCCTTTCACCTCCTCAAAAGTTCTGGAGCCGTCAAAAGAGAACATAGCTGATCATACCTTACCGAAGTTGGACAAAATCTTGGCACCGTCTGGTGGTACAGCCCTATTGAAAGTAGGGCTCGTATAGTGAAAAGGTCCTCTTGGCAGAATTTTGGACATGTCGTTTCCTGGAAGCTCTGAAAAACTCTTAAGTCTTTCAGTTGGTGAGCCCAAAAAACCTATAAGAACCCCAGCGAATTTGGCGTTGAGAGTTCCTCAGCAAGGTACCCAACCAGTACTTACTTTCAAGCTACTTCTTCAAAGTCGTTCAATCTTCAATCTTCCTTCCACCTCCCACACATCACTCTTTCGCAATCATGCAGTTCACTTCCCTCATCCTTCTCGCTTGCTCTTTGGCTGCCTTCGTCGCTGCCAACCCCGTCGCTGAGCCTGAGCCTGAGCCAGGTCGCGGTCATCACGTCTCCAAGCATCACGGTGGTCACAAGCATCATCATCACAATCATCACGACTCTCACCGTCATCATGGTGGTTATCATAAGCACCACCGTCGTGAACCCGCTCCGGAGCCCGCACCTGAGCCCGCCCCCGAGCCTGCACCCGAGCCTGCACCTGAACCCGCCCCAGAGCCAGAGGCTGAGCCAGGCCGTCACCATGGTTCTTACCACCGACACCACGACAACCATCGCCACCACGATAACCATCGCCACCACGATAAACACCGTCACCACAACAAACATCACGGTCATCATCGTCGTGATTATGGTCATGGTCATGGTCATGGTCACGGACACGGACATGGCCGCCACGATGACCATCATGGCAAGCACCGAGGATGGCATGGAGGAAAAGGTCGCCACGGCGATGACCACCACAGGAACAAAGGATGGTACGGGAAGAAGCATCACTAAGTCTTGGATGGAAGGAAAGATAAAAGACATGCAATGGTTCACTTGTGACAAGTCACTTCGTTTACAGCTGGATGGAGTTCACTTGATAGCTTGTTAAAACCATTCTTCCATTTTCTTCTTCATACACGAACTTTGAATCTTGTAGCAACAATGTTCTCTTCCGAGTTTTTTTGTTCTCTTTTTTGATGACTCCCTTGGACAGTTTTCAGTGTTTTTCTTCTTCGTCGGAGTCATTTCTGTATTTCTAGCCGAGTAACATGATGACAGTGTTGCGTTGTTGTAGCCGAACAGAAAAATTTTGTGTGTACTCATCATTCTACCTTCGTTGCAATGATGAATATCCATTCTTTGAATCTACCTGTGTGAAATTTCGAAACTTGGTTTTCTTTTGAATGACTTTAGACCAGCGGGATCTCACATTCAAGTCCAGTTCACCTGGAGGCCACATGCTGAGATCAATACTCGTGACGCGTGACTAGTAGCTTGGTGGGCGTTTATTTCAAAATGACTTGAAGGACCCACAAAGTCAAACAAAGGTCCATGAACGAGTCAGGGTGAGACTCGCCCCTCAATTTGAAACTGCCATTGAGTCAGACCAGTTTGGAATTCTTGACCACTCCGAGTCCGACGTTCACCCTACCATAGAGAAAGGTAGAGAAATGTTCTGTATACCAACTACTACTGAACTTGGAAAGGCCTTAGGACACAACGGCCCGCCAGGGTCAATTACAGCGCTAAAATACCAGAAAACAAAGGGCCGTGGCCGGTACTGTGCCTTCTTTGTCACTTCCTCCCACTCTACTGTCCCAGGCTCAGATATTCTCCATACCCTTCGATTCCGAACCCCTAAGGCGTTGAACCAGAATTGAACAAAGCCGGAAGGTGATCTTGGGCCAATTTTCTGAATCTGGTTGAAGCGGGCCGCACACTCACCTTCTTCCATTCAGCGGGATTATTTCCTCTAGTTTTATCCGCATTTTTCGCCACATAACTTCCATTTAATATTCTCATCTAGGTCCCGGACATCCAAAAGAAAAATCTAATGTGCATTGCTAGTACTGAATATCTTGAATCGCTACAGGCTTGGCATGATGTCGAGGGACTCTAAGTGTCATTCTCCTATCGCTTTTGCAGTGTTCATTTGACTTTCATTTTATGACGAAGACTTGGCTCCGACTCGTTCGAAGCTGTAGTATGGTGGACTGGATATCCCTGTGCGGAAGCTGGCACTTGGTGAATTTTTCACAACCAACTTGAACTTCAAACGAGTCTTCTCAGTGTTACAGGAATCTATAAGAACACCGGTTCATTCAAGCTTTGAAGAAATCAACAAGGTTGTCTTCCAGTACTTCCCTCAGCTACCAAGAGCCACCGCAAACCTTCAATCACAAGCATGCAGTTCACATCCCTTATTCTTCTCGCATGCTCCGTAACTACCATCGCTGTCGGTGCAAGTCCCAACTTTGAGCAACATAAAGATGGGCATGATGGCCATCATCATGAAGTCTATAAACATCACCACGGTGACAAGCACCATAATCCTCACCACGGTGGATACTACGGTCACGGTGGTAAACATCACGGACACCACCGTCGTAACTGGGATGGAGGTGACCATCACGAAGAGAAGAAGTGGGGTAAGGACGAGCACCATGGTAAAGATTGGCACGGCAAGGAGTCTGGACATGGCAAGAAATGGCACGGTAAAGATTACGGTCATGGTAAATGGCATGGAAAACACCACGATGGATACAAGAAGTGGAATGGAAAGGATCACGGTCATGGGAAAGATTGGCACGGAAAGGGTGAATGGCACGGCGAGAACAAGTGGGGTAAGCACGACTAAGTAGTAGAGTAGTATCAAGGGTTTGTATTTCAACTTGAACTCTTTCAAGTTGGCACTATTTCCTGCTCTCCTGCTTTGACTAGACTTTGCACTCGAATATCTTTGTACTTTACGCAAGTACAGTACCTTAACTTTGAACATCGTAATGATTTTTCTGTGTTGAATCGAATTTGAAGTCGCTTCATCTGACTTTAATGCACGCATTCGAACACTGACAAAAGATCTTTGGATTGCAATTCAATTAACTTCAACTACACGCGACAAACTCAGAGATATTTGAAAATCCATGTCTTAAGAGCGAGAGTGTTTGAAACCCCGTGTACTCTACAGTAGTTATTCCATCCTAACACTCTTGAAAAATATCAGACTTATTTAATGTTTGTTATATTCATACACAAAACACAAATGACAGAGCGAACAGAAAATCATCAACAACACAAAATGGTTACATCATCCAAGTAGAGTCCATGCGACGTCGGTCAATTTATGAAACATCCATAGCCTCTCCATGTTTGACGACCTCCTCGCTAACAATCAGACTTCTGATCTGCTCTTTCTTCCAAGCAGTAGTTCCCCTTCTGAAACCATAACTCCTTTCCTTCGTTACACGTTCATTAGGTCTGACAAAGTTTCGCAACATCTCGGTTTTGTTGGCTGTGATCACACATGCGTCTACGTTTGAACCGGAACCAAGATCGTTGAAAATACCGGCTGAGATGGCTGCTACGACAAGTTCAAGAGCTTCTTCACGCTAAGGAAACCTGAGATCAATGACATGCAAGGTAGCAAGAGAAAAGAAACATACAGTCATATCAGGTTTCCATCCGGCTTCGAAAACAGCCATTGCAGCAAGAGAACCAGAACCCATTGTTACATAAGGAAGTTTGTCTGTTGAACCGTGGGGTGCAATCGTGAACAGATGAGGGCCTGTTACATCCACTCCTCCTAAGACGAGAGCGGCACCAACGTGGCCTTGACATCTATGGGATGTATGCGCGTGGTGGAAATGTGTCAATACAAAGATAAATTATTGGAAAAAGAATTTAGATGCAATCGTGGTCAGATAATAGGGAATCTAGGTGTGATATCATATTGACCCTTTTTGGGAATCACAATGGTTGTTCACGAAAAGATGCTCATCTCTCGACGCGACAGCGGCCATAGGAAGGGGTTTGAGATGGAGAGAATCAGTAAGAACAAACTAACCTGAAAAGCATCTGCTTTAACATGGTCATAGCAGTAACCACTCTTGGTTTCCTTCCAGTTGAAAGGGCGTGCATCTCCATATTAGAAGAAATAAGTGCTGTTGTAAATTCTGTATCGGCTGCTGTTCCAGCACCGCAGCATCTGATCGATTCTGTTATATAGTGGATCTACAGCGCGAAACAGGTTAGTGAACACAAACGAGACCGATGTCAAGGGCGTACCTTTTCGCAATTCTTGTCTGCGACGATAGGACCTTCAGTAGCACGAGTATCTGCTCCAAGAACGACACCATCTTTGTAGATACATCCTACGATTGTAGTACCCGTGCTAGTTGCTTTGGGTAATGGTAATCCTCGGTCTTGGAGGAAGTTGTTTCTAAAGACACAAGAATTGAAATCAAGGCCGCCTCTAACGTGTTTTGTGCATACCTGACTGTGTTTGAGAAATCGAAACCTGGTCCAGAGTAAAAGGAAGTCATGGCGGTGGTCGTGGTTGGAGAATTAGTTACAGTAAAGTGAATTGCGCGTACGCGTACATTGGGCGCTTCAACACATATATGTCCACGCGTCCCAAAAAGGAAGGAGGGTAATTGCCGCCGCTGCGCCGACTGCCTAGCACCGCCCAAATCCTCTTTGAATCCTCCTCCTACCTCCCCCTCCATCACATCCAAATCATCACACCGACATCCACGACAACGTCGACGAAATCATGGACGGTTGGAATAAGATTTCTTCAGGTCTCGCGAGCTTGAACATTGGTCAGTCCGCCAACAAGTTCGCAAAGGGCTTCAGCTCCAGTGTCCAAGCTACCAGAGAAAGATTGGGTCAAGTTGCTCCAGATGAGATTACTGAACTCCCTCAGGGTATGTGCAATAACTTTATATCTGAAGTGTGTCAGGATTGCGAATATAATTTGTTTGCAGAATACAAAGACTTGGAGGCTCGTGTCGATTCTCTCCGTCAGACACACATCGCACTTCTCAAGTAACTACTTCATCTCTTTCATTTACAAACTACTGAGACCTCGAATCAGGATAACCAAGGTCTACGAAACTGAAACGTACGACTACCCTACTCAAATTCAAGAATCCCTCAGTGAATTCGGTACAACTATTGGTCACAATATCACCACCTTCGCAGCTGCCAACTTGAAAGGAACTAACCTTCCTGCACCTACGCCGACTGCAGCACCTGAACATCAACACAAGACTCTCCCTCATGCTTTAACCCGTGCCGCTACTGCTGCTGCTCACTCTATTCAAAGTAACCCTGGCGGTGCTGATGATAAGCTAGGCAAGGCGCTTGGGGATTATGCGGGTGCTTGGGAGAAGATTTCAGAGGCGAGGATCCAGCAGGATCAGTCCATCAAGGCTCAGTTCTTGCAGCCCTGGCAAAGTACTTTGACAACAAATATCTCGGTCGCAATGAAAGCTAGGCAGGCAGTTAGGTTGAGCAGGTTGGAGTTGGATGCGGCGAAACAAACGTGAGCAAAAACGTATTGACTCTCCAAGTATCTGGGTATCTGACCAGATACACTGTGCCTCAGATTGAAGAATGCAGGGCCTACAAAGCAAGAAGCTGTTAGAATTGACGTGGAGAATGCTGAAGATGATCTTGTGCAAAAGACTGAGGTTGCTATCACGCTCATGAAGACCGTCCTTGAGAATGTGAGTAAATATGTTTTATCTGGTGTCACTTCTCCTCACCCAAACACTCTCGTTGGATAGCCGGAGCCTCTGAAGAACCTCAACGAGCTTGCCAAGGCCCAACTCCTATTTTACGCGACAGCCGCTGAAGCTCTCTCTACCGTACAAGGAGAGATTGAAGAACTGAGCGTTGCTGCAGAGGGCGAATACAGGTAAATCAGTATCCTCCTTTCTCACACACTTGTTTCAATTTCCATACCCCCGCTGCTGTTTCTTTGTGACTGTCCTTATACCTCATGAATGGAACATTTCTTCTAATGATGAACACTTTCTGACCTATTGTTCAATTTTCCCCGGGTTGTGGTAGGAAGTCTCGCGACCACTGAGATACCTCTACATTAATTATCCGCCGCTTTCAATTGTGATCACGAAGACCACTGCAGGATGCTGGACAAATAGAATCGCGATGGGTTCAGGTATGTTTGTGTGATGATGACGAAGAACAATGGACGACAATGTTATGCCTCTCCTCCTTTTTTCCCTCTCTTTACATACTGTGCAATATTTTCCCGCTACTCCGATTTCCTGTGCTCTCGCTCTCTCCATATTTTATATCATATGTGCAGCCATTTTGTGCATTCCCTGTGTACAGTCGAGTTATACGTATTACTACGACCTCAATCGTATTTCTATTGCCATCTCTCCTGTACAGAATTGTTGAGAATGAAGCATCATCAAATTTGAGAAAAGAGAGAGATAGATAGCGAGTATCTTCAAGGAGCCACAGCGCCGTCGCAGTGTTACGCAACTCTGTTTCTTCCTCTCATATTTCTGCACCACTCATAATAAATCTACACAGTAGGGGACATAATAGACAACTCGAAAACACTGTGGAACTGACTTCCGTTTCTTTGGACCAATTTACTATAGGTTTTGCTGGAGCCGACAAGCTCGAGTATCCAGCAATAAATAACTGAGCTGTGCCGCCCGTCTTTTAGGTCTATACCATTGTTGCTTCTCTGGATCGTCAGCATCTTTGTGTAACCACAAGTCAAAGACACACTCGAAGTCGATTGGAGGTCCGAGCAATTACGCTGCCGAAGGAAAATCACGTCCACCCCTGCCGTCAAACCTCCTTTCTCTTCGACGTTCACGGTCAACACTTACCACTTACCACTCACACCCAAACCTAACTAAACGCGACAGAGGCCGTCGAGGGGTCACCGCAGAGAAAAATGGCTTCTTCATCTTCACCTATCGAATCTTACATTATCAACGAAAGAGTTCTCTGTTATCATGGACCTTTGATTTACGAAGCTAAGGTCCTCAAGGTGGAGAATTGGGATGAGACGAATGCGAAGATACCTGGACAAGGGAATGTTGGACCTCATTATTTCGTTCATTACAAAGGGTGGAAACAGACGTGAGTTCTTTAACTTTGAAATCTTTCCTCTTTGTTATTTTCTCTCTTTCGATAGTCGTTCCTCCTCCTTTCACATCTTTTCAAGTTTATTATCCAACTTCCCCTCCCCCTCCTTTTTTCCCACATCGAACCCAAACCAAATTGCGAATGACCTAACCTAATCAATTTCATCGTTTTTGTTACATAGATGGGACGAATGGGTTCATCCTTCCCGACTTCTCAAATTAAACGATACCAACATAGGTTTACAAAAGTCACTTCAACAAGTCAACACGGCTTCAACCGCTGGTGCTGCAGGAGCTTCAAAGAGTCATGGTCACGGGCATGGACATGGAAGTGTTAGTGCTGCCGGTGGTGCCAGCGCGAATGCGAGAAGAGATTCTAAAGATGTCGGGGGGAGGAGAAAAGATGCTAGGGGTGTCAAAAGGGCGAGAGATGATGTGAGCCCAGTTTTTTCTTTGTCTTGTATGGTCTGCTGATTCGTTTCTCCGAAGGATGAAGTTTCGAAGAGACCTGAGATGAGGTTGAATGTTCCCGAGGTTTTGAAAGTGTTGCTTGTTGATGATTGGGAATCTGTCACGAAGAATAACATGGTCAGTTCAGTCTCATCTCTATTTGTTCTTGAATCAACTAACTAATCACCGACTTTAAGCTCGTTCCTTTACCTCGAACACCAAGTGTAGTGGACATACTCGAAGAATTTAAAACTTATATCCTGAAGAACCCCAAAGAAACTGTGTTGTTCGTAACTCTCATATCATGTCAACCAGCAGCCCAACTCATTCGAATTTCTCTTGTAGTAACCTCAAAGATCCATCAACTCTCTTGCCTACAGTAGTATCGGGGTTGGTAACTTATTTTGATCGGGCCATAGGAGCCAATCTTCTTTATCGATTCGAGCGGCCTCAGTATGCGGAGATGAGAAGAATATACGTTACAGGACAAGATGTAATCATTGGGCAGGAGAAGGATATGAGCCAAGTTTATGGTGCTGAGCATCTGCTGAGAATGCTAGGTGAGTTGATTTCGTCGTGCAAGTCGTTCATTGCTGACTCGTTTATAGTGAGTTTACCTCAGATGGTTGCAAGTTCAGCGATGGATGCCGAGTCTATAACGTTAGTGAAAGAATATGTCAATGAACTTATGGCGTACGAGTTGTCTCCTTTATTATTTTTTTTGCGAATTGTTGACTGATACATGCATGTCTCTCTCGGAATAGATGGATGGCGAAAGAACGCGAGCGAATATTCGTATCTGAGTATGAAAGTGCAAGTTTGGCGTATCAAAGTGTTTCTCGCTCTTAGGTCCTTTTGCTCCCTTTTTCCTTTTCTTCCTTCGTCGTTTGTTATTTTGCTGATTGTCTTTTCTTGTACTTAGACTTTTTATCGATCATCATTCCCCTTTTGTATTTTTTTTTTGCATTATATACAGCATCAGGCCTGTCTTTTGTGCTATACCCCGGAGAAAACGATGGGTTGATTTCAGCCAAACGAACATGAACAATGTCCAGGTTTGGGTCAATGTTGAATGACTCAAGTACTTGGTATGTTTGTTTGATTCAGAGAAAAACATGATAGATTTTGTCTAGTTTTGCAGGTTGATTTTTATAGCTTCTATATTCTCGTGTCCTCAGCTTGGTAGAATGCACTGTCACACTGTTTGACTCACTCTAGCTCACCTCCCAGATGTTACGGTACATGTGACGTCACTTCAAATTCTATTCCGAGTCGATGGCACCGTGACTGACACTGCAAAAGTAGATGCTGCATGGACTATATAAACCGTTGCTCCAAGGTAGAACTTTCCTTTGACTTCTTCCCCTCTCCTTCGACTAGCCACCACCAACTCAACAACTCGTCCTCGTCGTTCCACACAGCCATCAAGCACGTCGGAAATGGCATCTATTCTTGCTTCAGCCACCAAAGCTGCTCATAGTACAGTCACTTCTCTTCTCGAGGCCTCCCAAGTTACTCCCGGTTAGGTGACTATATGCGCCTTTTCGCCGTACTATTGATTATTGATAATCGTTTATAGTCTGATGTTTGTTCGTTATATATTACATGCCTGGAGTAGTCAACCTTGCAAATTCCCGACAGGTTCTACAATCCCCACAGCCGAAGTGAAAGAGAACGCGCCTGACAAGGCATTCACCTTTGAGGGTATAACAGGAAAGAACGTCTTTGTAAGCCGCCGGTTGAGCTGCTGTCCTTGAAAGCTTTGAGAACTCACTAACACCTGGGACTCGTCTCTTCTGTTACTGTGAATAGATTGGAGTTCCTGGAGCGTTCACTACTCCCTGCAATGGTCATATTCCTCCGTACATTCAATCATGTGGCAAATTCAAAGAGAAAGGTGTCAAAGACATATATGTCGTGGCAGTCAACGACGCTTTCGTGACTCAGTAAGCATCTGTTGTCTTTGATCTGGTCATATGCCGTATGATTAACTTCTGTTCTGATCAGGGCTTGGAAGAAGGAACTCGCACCCGATGGTACTGGTAAGTACCCAATATTTAAGTTCTTCTCTATTCCTTGGGTATATACAACATTTCATAGAAATCCGATTCATCGCGGATGATACCGGCGCATTTATTGGTGCGCTTGGTATGTTGTTCGATGCGTCTTCTCTCCTCGGTGCTCCTCGTTCCAAAGTGAGAGTTTCATGATCTGTATATATATATTTTTTGCAACTCATCAACTTCAACCCTTCCTCCAGCGTTTTGTGATCATTACTGAAGGAGATAAAATCACTCATGTCGCAGTGGAGCCGGAGCCTGCTAAGGTCACTGTCACCGGTGCTGACAAGATTCTTGCTCTTCTCTGAGGCGGTTGAGTTTACATGTGTGTGTACGTTATCGACGTTGTCTAAAAGTGTAGGATCCTTGTACTATTAGTGTTCTCAAATAGCATGGATAGCTTTCGATGGAATAGCTCTTACTGAACTCAACCAATAGTTGCTAGAAACTTGGTCGTATTGACACAAATTCATCAAGGAAGGAAGGGATTTATATCGATAGACACTTAGAGAACTGCGCAATACTTCACACCACACAAAGAGCTTTGGTTGGGAGATAGTAGCGAGTTCAATGACATTGAAGTACTGAACAGAGTGGAAAGTACATTTTTCTGCTAGAAGTACAATTGTACGAGTCGCCGAAACCCGCTGGTACTCAATGCCACTCCGAAAACAAAAGACAAGTTGTCCAAGAAGTTGATAGTACAGGAGAATGATGTTGTTACAAGTATCAAAAAGTTCGAAAAAGTCCAAGAAAGATGAAAACGTCAAAGATGACAGTCCGACTAGTGGTTCAAACTAGTCTTTGCCTTTGCCTTTGTCTTTCCCTCCGTGACCGTGATCCTTTCCGTCGTGCCCGTGATCCTTTCCGTCGTGCCCGTGATCCTTGCCTCCATGACCATGATCCTTTTCTCCGCGCCCGTGGTCTTTTCCATCATGTCCATGATGCTTATCACCGTGACCGTGATGTTTCCAGCCATGACCGTGATGCTTCCAGCCATGATGCTCCCATCCGTGATGCTTTCCATGATCTCCCTTACCATGATCCTTTCCACGATCCTTGCCATGATCGACGGCGTGGTCTCCGGGCTTTCCATGTCCTTTGCCATCATGTCTATCACCGCCATGATCCTTGCCATGTTTATCACCATGATCCTTTCCATGATCCTTGCCATGATCCTTGCCACGATCCTTTCCATGATCCTTTCCATGTCCATCCTTGCCATGATCCTTTCCATGATCCTTTCCATGGTCCTTTCCATGATCCTTTCCATGATCCTTGTCATGATCCTTGCCATGTTTATCATCATGATCCTTTCCATGATCCTTTCCATGTTCATCCTTGCCGTGTTTATCTCCATCCTTTCCATGTCTATCTTTGCCGTGTTTATCTCCATCCTTTCCATGTCCATCCTTGCCGTGCTTATCCCCATGATCCTTTCCACGTCCATCCTTGCCGTGTTTATCGCCATCCTTTCCATGATCCTTAGGTTTACCAGGGAAGTGATGGGAAGGTGGGAAGTGAGGTTTAGAAGGATGAGGACGATCTCCATGCTTGGAAGGTGAGCGGTCCCACCAGCCGCCTTTGTCCTCATCGCCAGGCTGAGCGATGGGATTAGCAGCAACGATGGCAGCAAAGGAGCAAGCGAGAATGATGAGAGACTTGAGCTGCATGGTTTCGGAAGAAGAGGGCGAGTAGGTAGTAGGTAGTGGTAAAGTGAAATGGATGGGATTTGGAAACTGAACGATGGATGATGATGGAGCTCGAAGGAAGTGCGACTGCCCTTGCTGAGTTTTTTTCCTAAGTCGAAATCCGTCGGATTTTTATACCTCTCGACCCCATCTTTTTTTATCAAAGGTTAGTAAAACCGTAGGCTCGGGTCTCGATACTGTAACATTGGAAGACTCATCTGGTGTTCAAAGCAAAAGAAAAACGGCGTAGGGAGTTCGACGTTTTTTTTTTCCTTCTTCGGTGTAGTCTGATCAAAAATAGTTTGGTGGCGAAGCAAAAAGGAGACCTGTTTAGGTCAACAGACCTCACAAGAAGTCAAGTTCGTGGAGCATCGAAACCGAGTTGCACAACGCTGAACACCGAAATGCAGAGCCCCGAGGGGAGTTCAAATTCCTCGACACGCCGAGCCTATAGGAATTTGAGTTGTGCAGTACAGTACTCCATATAGTGGATGAACGTTGAACTTACAGGAGGAGCTATTTTGGAATAAGGGAAGAAATGGCCGTTCAGGTCGACGAGAGTGCTCTGCATCGTGTGCGCCAAGAGAATGAAGCCTCAGTGAGCAGTTTGTGTCCTCCAGGCATCACACTGGTATGAATTCCAATCGCAATGTACTTTTCTTCGAATTATAGGATATTATGAGCCGAGATTCTAAGGTGGCAGCATGATAGTTGGTGCTTGACGATGGTGGTTGGTGGTTCGTCGAAGAGGATGATTTCAGCGCTTCTTGAACTTGTAGCGTGAGACAGTAACTTGAAGATCACCGTGCCACGTCACGCACCCTACAATAATTGGCATTCAACGTTCAACCACCATGTTCTCGGATCACACATAATGTAGAGTACTCGTAACCGAGTAGGAAAAACATTTCTGGTGAGCTGAACGAACTCATCTCTTCATTCCTCCCGTCTAGGACGAAGTAACGACAAGTTGATCTAGTAAAGGAGTACTCCTGGACCCGGACTCGGAGATGCCTCTCGCTGGGGCAATGGCAACGCTCCTCAACTAAAGCACGCAATATCCATTTTTTCGAAAGAAGGGAGAGAAATTGTACATGTCGATCATTCAGTCACCGGTACACCGATCGAGGAAGTGGAGTGGACCAACACGTTTCCTTTCTCTAAGGAGATCGAAAAAGTCTAGGTTTTCTTGGCATTCAAGGACACAGCTAACAGGCACTTGCGTCCTGAGGTCAATTCAGCCCGGCGGTATCGAGTCTGGAATCGATCATAGTGGGTATCTCACGATCAACACTCCAACCAATAATTGCCAACAGGAATGTGGGGGCGGTGTATGAGCTTAGCATGATACTGAACATAACCACTCCTCCAAATCATCGAGGAATAGGGCGCAATCAAACGTTGAAGGTGCGGGAAATGATGACCGAGACTTCAATCCCCTTTCTCGAAGGCGTCGTGTTACATAGTTCCCTATTGAACTCCCAAGCGGAACTTATAATTAACGGAGATTAATACGGTACGTAGATCACCCTTGCTTGTGCGTGATTGATTTGGTCGCATTTCAGCTTTTGAGGAATACCCCAATTCAGTAGACGCTGCCAAGACCAAGTTTGAAACCTTAAGCTTTCAGTAGTACATTTGTGCCTGTACTGGATCGGTACTCGCTGCATCATCGTTGGATGGAGAGCAACAGGAGTGCGTTCGGACACTGCCAAGGCCAAGGTTTCTTTTGGGAACATGTGAGCGAACGAAATAACGACCGGAGGGGAAATGAGGCCACACCCATCGACGGCGGGCCAATGCTACTACTTGCACAGGAACGGGGTTTGGTTGTTGGTCCGAGATTTAGTTCCCTGCTCCTGACTTCAACCGTCATTGAACCGAATTCCTTGAATGCTGTTTATTCTCGTACGTTGTCCTTGATGTCTGGGTTCATAACAACCTTTTGGCAGATATTTATCTAGGTCCAAAGTTGATGTTGCATGTGATTGCCGTGCAATACATGTGAGCCAGCGGATCGGAGGAGGATTGTTTAGCTTTGTGGGTGCTTATTCTTATTTCAAATACAGATGAAGTGCACTGCAAACTAATTTCGGACCATCGCGCCAGCGAATGAGCCCTATAACGACCCTCTCCTGTTAAATGTCTTGTCCACCGACTCAATGAGGCGTAAGTTACTGCATACAGATACGGAAAACGATTGCCGAAAACACGACAACGGGTCATTAAATTTGGTTATTCAGAGTCCCTATTGACTAGTGGGATTGACCAGATGACGGAGATTAACCTGTGAGGTCGGGGTGCTGTCTAAAGAGGATCTCCTTCGAGATCCGATCTCAGGGTACGAATCTTCAATGATGATATTCAATGATCGAGGGCTGGGTGCAAGGCTCCAACTTGTCGACTCGGACTCTTCATGATATTAACGTTCAACGTTCAACTCCAAGTTGGTTGAAGTTTCGATTGTAAACTTTGAAGAGAAAAGGAGTGCAGGATATTGAGTCTAGATTTTCTGTGACTTGATGAATGCCAAGCTTTTCGAACCAACGTGGTTCAAGTTGAGGAAACTGAGATTGTTTTCGACTCGCCGTTGAGAGAAGATTTACCAACTCCCAAAGAACACAAGACGAACGTTGAATAGGGTTCGCTGCTGGCGCAATATTACGGAAGCGTAGAGCTGTACATACTCGTACATCTTCCTCAGCTACTACCTCGTCTACGTTTTGCCGAGATGTTTATATACACTACGCGTCTCTGTATAAGCAAAATGGTATGAGCACCTAGATAGCTTATGGATAAACTAAAATGGGTACTAGTACGAGATGTCCGATGACAAAATAGACGTTGATTCATAAAAAAAGACACCGATAGTATCATGATCCGCTTACAACCTTATAGCTTGGCCTACAAGTTCATGAAGAAACCGAATAACATAGGAGGGGGAGGAGGGGGAGGGTCATAGTGTTGCGTGATATTGTAGCTCATATCAACTTCGTCAAATCAACCACGTGACAAGTTGAAGCGGTGACTATCAGAAAAGTAAGTTAGATGGGGTTGAAACAGCACTCAACGAATAAGAACAAACTTACTGGTAGGAAGAGGAAGAATCGCAGTTGTAGTTGGCGTGCCGATTAAACAACACGCTAAAAGCTCACTATAATATCACAGTAGGATCATGAAATCTTCATGTGTATGATAGTGAAGTTTGATTCAACTCACCATAGCGGTGCAACAAGTTCTGAAATTTGGAAACAATTCTCAGCCACAAGTGGAATCAAGCTTCCGGAAGCGAGATCAGGATTGGTGGAAACGGATTGACAACATAAGAGACCAGTGGCGCATGTCGCAGGACCAATGACTGGTAACAGTTGTGCCGATGCGATAGTGATAGTTGTGGAAGTGATGATGGTTGCGGAGACGGCAAGACCCAATCGTTGAAAAACACGCATTGTCCTCGTAGTAGTCGCTGATGAAAAATCGATGAGAAGTTATCTTTCAATTCGTGGAAAGAAAGAGAGATGATTGAAACCCTCAATACTTATATCATATGCACTTTTTTGAAATGTGCGGATTTACATCGCAAGTATTTTAGAAAGCGAAGTTTCGAACTTGCTACTCAAGCTTCAGGGCCAACGTATGAAATTTGAATGCGCTAGATTGAGGTACAAGTCAGAAACAAGAAAGCTGCCGTTTTCAGCGTCGACCTGGCAGAAGGAATGGTTCAGCATATGCATATGTGAGTCACTATACCACCCGTGAATGCGTTATCTCAATTGACGGATCATGCACTAAGTGCTGTAGCTTGTCAGCCTCCCGTGCTACTATTTGGACATGGAAAATTTCATCCATTCTTGCAGAAACGTACACTATATCAGGAACCTTTGGGAATGCGATTCAGATACGAAGTCTTTCGAAGTTTGGATTTCGCTAAAATTGATTTGCTCACCGTGCATTTCTTTTCCGGGGAATCGAAGGGTCCATATGTATATGTGAGAAGATATGTGAGATTCATGCGGTGTTTTCTCTCAGCTGTTGATCCTGAGACGGGTCCAGACCATTGAATCGGAAGTACCCATTGTTAAATCATATTGGTTCTGCAAATCTTTAATAATGCTTCGGAACGATTTCAGTACGCCATGAAAATCTGAGACAAGTAACCTGCTCTCGTGAGTCTATTCACGACTTTGAAAGTTGTACGATGTTACAACTTCGATTTAGTAGAACGGCCACTGTAAACGTAATCAGCATGCAGCGAGAAAGTGAGTGATCATAGTGAGAGAGTAGTGCAGGTGTTGGAGTCGACATAGACCCGCCGAGAGGCTGGATTGTTACAGCAAACCATAATGCCATCACTGAAGAATAGAACATGTTAGCGACGACAATAAGAAAAACGAACATCAGATCATCCTCACCGATAACACTGATTGACGAGTGGGATTCCCTTCGATGAGAGTACATCGGTTTAAATTTCCGATGATAGAACTCCATGCATAAACGTAATAGGAGGAGGGTTCGGGTTGGGAGAGGTAGTTTTTGCTAACAGTCTTTTGACCGTGACATCAAAAAGGTATGTTGCAGCATTGAGATGGTCCAATGATTTAATATGTCCAATGGCTATGAGAGTCGGAATCAATGTGCTGTCGGTGGGGTGTAGGCTTGAAAATCACATTTGAAGATGATAATCGAGCAAAGTGACCTTGCATCCAAGTTATGGAGAAGACTAGCGACAGGCATTTGAATTTTGAAACACCACGGTTACATAATAGACGATGCTGATGGAAGGACGCAGAGATATGAGCAACGTATACTCCAAGATGATGGATTTAATGGGACAGTAAGTTGCATAGGTTACATGTAGTCGAGCAATTCTCATTATGCCTACCTTCATATAGCGCGCGAACGACTCGCTTAGTGTATATTTTCCATGGATATTTGCGATATATCTTCTATTGTACCTGAATGGCATTCTCTTCGAATTCGAGATTCTGTTGTTTATGTTCAATATCGCCCTCGGTTTGTTACTAGAGACGCTTCGGAATAGAAAAATGGGGACCGGTCAGAACAATATGATCTGCACTTGACGACTATCATTATAAGCTGTATCTGTAAAGA
Organism: Abortiporus biennis; assembly: GCA_022606235.1. Classification (NCBI taxonomy): domain Eukaryota; kingdom Fungi; phylum Basidiomycota; class Agaricomycetes; order Polyporales; family Podoscyphaceae; genus Abortiporus; species Abortiporus biennis. The sequence goes on from JABYQP010000011.1 coordinate 616,956, forward strand.
AAACGATAAAATTTTCAGAGCAGAATGAAGGATCATATAGGAAAAGCAGGTGCTTAATTGTACATTTAGCACACTGGCATTCGCCCATGTTAAAGTTTGGTTAACCAGGTTCTCGGGCTTGTTGTGTCTTCTGGATTGCATAAGAGGACGATACAGCCTCAAGGTAAACTGTCGTAAATCTCAGGCGTCTTTCGGGCACTATAGTATGACAAGGAGCAAGGAAGATGAGGAACAATTCAGAGTACGGGTCACGGGGGCCTGAGAGGTAACCAAAACACACATCAGTCATAGCCGTAACACGGCGATCATTTAGCTCGGCAAACCCCGATCTTTTCTCTGCCACGTTGAAACTACTTATAGTCACGTCACTAAACGTTATAAGCAGAGGCTCGTCCCTTTCAAGTTTGCCTATTTGTTTTTACACTGCAGTGAATGCTCGCAAAAATCTTCGACTATATTCAACAGGTTCGCGCAAACGAGAACATCCCACATCCCCCAATACCAACGAGTATCAACCTAGACATTAATATTCCTTTTGATCACTGAAGGCTTTCGCTATTGAAAAGGGCATTTAACAGGTCGGGGATGTGTGAAAGAGAACTATATTGAAATGAACAGTGGGTAGCAAGTATAGATTTGGTGAGTACTCATTGCTATGCGATATTAAATAGGTTTACACTTACTCGTAACGATTTGCACCAGTACTACTTAAACATACCCTCAAGACTTCTTTTCATGAAGAGGGTGGGCGACCGCAAGGAAGACCCAATCATGGGTCTCTGAAGGCCCCTCCAAACGACAAGTACAACGTATCATCCAGAAATCTTGTGAAATTAGTCAGTGTTAATTTGATTCTGAAGGAATCGAGTCCTACTAATCGTACCTCAGGCTTGGGCAGGGAAGAGGGCAAAATGTATCCTGTCTCTCAAAACACGGTGGATATATGATGTTGGGTAGTAAGGAAAGAGGCACTAGCCGTCCCAGTGTTCTCTATCTTATATATGTAAGTCAAAGCTTCCTTTTCTATTCTTTTGACTTCTTCATCAATATCAGTCAAATTTCACAAATCCCAACAGTGACACTCACCTCCCAAAAGAACGATCGAAGAGAATCCACGCCGTATCTCACCTCCCTATCTACCTCCCCTTTGCTCCAACACTACAAATTAGATAGACAAGTACACATCCGGTAGTAGAAGTCAGAAGACTCATCTCATACAATGCGATCGTGGGTCCCTCTCGAAGATAGATGCACACAGAGTGGAGTCAAACAATCCGCTCTGACGACGCACGTACTCAGCAAAAAATGTAAGCTTCGCAATGCATAAATGTTTCATGGTTTTCAGTTACCATCAAGTAAAAGGGTGTTGTGGACGCATTTCATTGCACGGTTTGTTTTTTGTTCATAGTACGTGACGTATATCAGTTGAAATGCACGTCGGAAATTGACAAAGTACCGTGATACAACCAGTTCGAATGAATGTGTGATGATTGACTAAAGCCACGAGGTATCCCACTGAATTTCAGAATGAATGACGTTTATACAATGCTGAACTTTCAGTTGCGGCTTTTATGCGACATTGTGAACTTGCAATTGTCTCTCGGTGCCTATCTTAACCATCATGAAAGTGAATACCGTTGATCATCAACAGCCTCAAGGTATCATTTCATATCTGATATAGAAGTGGAGCTGCGTAGATATATTTTGGACATAGACAGACTTTTCGAAAAAGCCCACACGCCTGCCAGTCAATTGATCCACTGTTGAAGGTAGGAGTGACTACACTTGGTCGAGCAGATATTAATACTTGACTCGGAGAGATTAACGGCTATTCATAGATGATATAAATTGTATGGGAAGAAATACATGAAATACAGATTAGATTCTGTAACATGGATAGCAATGTCGACATTCATGATGAACCCAAAACCCAAACCACATAAAACAAGACATTCGTCGTCATCGATATCACTGGCGCAACTCAGTCGCTTGCACAATGAACGATTCCGAATATGCCGTTTCCATGAAGCCATATGATAAGAGTGAATAGCTGCGCATACCAGAAACAGTTCGTCAGAATTCAGAATTTCGGCTGAAGAATATTTGCATACCAGATGTGTGGAGAGCCAGCTATGTTTAGCCTAGAGAGCAATGTTGATAGGAGAACAGCCAATGTTGATAAGACCGTCTATGAAATACCATACCAAAGATATTCAAGTTGAGTGAAAACGAAAATAATGATAATATCTAACACGTACTGAAGTTGTTGTTTTCACAGCAGACAGGCGTCTGCGCACTATAACCCAAAAGTATTAAACCCTGATACGCGTGGAACACGATTGTAAGAGGATAGTTACCAATTGGCACCCGATCCAAGGATCGGTGAGCAAGTCAAACCAACTGGAACGTTAAGGTCCTGGATGACAATCCCGAGAGTGCCCAAGAGAGTAGATGCATCCTTTCCACCTGCAGGCTGAACCGAATTACAACACTGAACCGGCCCAGTGTTACATTGGCCCCCAGAGTTGGAAGAACCACCAGAAGACGGAGACGAAGGAGGCTGAGATATAGTGGGTGTTGGGGTCGGCACTGAAGTAGTAGTGGAAGGATGCCAATGAGATGTAGAGTATGTATGAGTGGTTGTGGGACGCGATGTGCTATGATGGTGCGAAGAATGAGATGGACCATGATGGGAGATTGTTGGTGAAGGGTTCTCGTCACACGGTCTCCCGTTGGCGACGATAGCTAGAGCGACGAGGTAGAAGAGGGTACGAACAAACATTTTGCTAGTGATTCTGGGGAGGTGTATAGGGATATGGACGGCAGGAAAGTCGAGGATAAAACGTATTGCTCTCTGGACGAACAGGTTTTATAGCCCGCAAGTGACCGGTACCATCCGGACATGTCGGGTCTCTCTAGCAGAATAAAGTTGCATATTCTGTGACCAGTGGAGAGAATTTCAACCGATCGTTCAAAAAAGAAGCTGGATGTGAAAGGTCGGCGACGTCTCGCGTCCACAACGGAAGGCCGAGGGATCCTAGAGAGTGAAGGTGAGTAGCTTGGTTCCCTAGTCGCCGTGAAGATATTGAAGTGTCTGAATTGTGTGAACTCCGACTGTGCATGAACGACAGATACCGTAGACATCGTAGCCTGAGATAGTTTCGATCAGCACTCTTCTGTGAATGTGACTGAGTAACTTTATTTCAAGTAGTTGGGTTACTAGTAGTAGCAATGCGTACCTCACGCCGTTAAAAATGTACGTTGAATCTTTCAACGTCGGTAGATGTTATCGCGACAAACGACGCGCAATGTAGGATTTAAGCTAGTCCGATTCGACAACCACGATGCTAGAACCTGTCAACGACAGAAAGGTACATAGACGTCCGATACTTCTGTCCGCAGTGCGAGGCTATGATACTACCAGACATTCGAGTCTGCGATTGAAGTTGGCTGTTATAAAATCGGAGGATTGCATGGTTCTGTCGGCTGCACGATCGTGTGAATTGCACGAGATGTGAAAACAGTTGGAACCAGGCTGAGACCGGCAGCTGAGACCGATCTGGTGGAAACATCCTGGATGTCATGATACATATTCTGAAAAGTAGTTTCACTTGCAGAAGACGATATAGTTCAACGTGAAACATTGACCCTTCAATAAAAGAGGATCGACCACACCGTGACGCACGAGCCCCCATGTCGACCGTTCTCACGGGTTTCTCCCACACGTGTCTACCAAGCATTCATAAGACTACTACCACTCTTATTCAAACAGTGGGCATTTCAGTGACCCGTTTCACACTTTTCAATTTCTGGACTACAAAATCGCAGCGTATTCATTAATATGTTCAGAAAAGATGACATTCATGGTCGCCCATGAATACAATATATAAGGAACGGGTCAAATCTTCACTGGAGATCGGACCCATAGTCCCTTGTACTATCCATAATCTTTGACAGTATTTGTCCCGTTTCAGTTCAGTTCAACGATCAGAAGTGGTTAGCCTTGACCTTACTATCATACTGGCCTTATAAACGTAAACCGAGACTTAAGTTTCTACTAAAAGCATCCCCATCCTTCCTTAATCCATCATCGCTCCAACTTGACTTCGAGTCAGTACCCAGCATGCGTATAAACAGATACAAAAATGCAAGAAAGCTTGTAAAGTCTATCAGAAATAAATTTAGGTGAGTTTCGGAAGGAACTATCTATAGTATGTCCACCAGAAATGTGATCTCCATGATATCTGACAGGTCTACACCGACGGAAGAGAACGAGGAAAAAGAACGTAAGGAGTTATTATGTATGGGTTAAATTTAAAAACCATTTGTTGACATTCGAACTCTAGCTATATCGGTTCCCGGACTTTTATTCGAGCTCGTATTATTACCTGCTGACATTATTTGTAGAATATTAGCCTATACAGGTGAGACAAAATGTTCATCACAACAGTACCAGCAAACATTCTCTGACAAAAGTTGGTATTGAAATTTAGTCCTATCCAGTATGTCCAAATTTTCTTGTTCAAACCCCTCAAAGTCATGTAAGGCTAACTGTAGATTTTACAGCGTGCATTTTCTTGGACTGTTGCTTCTCGTGCGCAATATTCGCTCTTGAATTCACCAGGAAATGTGTGGTGATACCTCTAAAGTACCTGAGCTCTCTGCTATTTTGGTCCGAACTTGGGGAGAGTATGCCACCTAGTGAGGCCCTGTCGTAGGCAAACTATCCCTCGATGATCCTGGACCTTCGAGAACGATACATCAATTCACCCTATATTTAATATAACCTCTGAAGTTCAAGTTGCTAGTACCATAGTGAAATAACAGTTTATTATTTTAGACGGTGCACTGTAAAAGGGCTCTTTCACGATCTTGAAAAAATGTGACATTGTGATGTTAGCAATATGACACTTTCAACAACGCTTTGAAAATACTCACCAAATCACTGAACAATAGAATCCTGACAGGCTTAAATTACCGAGCGGGTCCGAATCGATGTTTGAGCTGAACACTTATTACGATCATCACATTCGAAGTAAACGGACCTCTCAATCACCGAATTTTGTCTTCACCTCGGTCACACTTCTGAGATCTCTCGAGGTTATAAAAGCTAAGTGGACACCTTCGATGTTTTCCCCAATCCACAACTGCTCAAGCCATCTTCGCCTCAAGACTTCTCCACTCCAGCAACCCACCATCCAGATTCCATACCAACCTTCCAACAACCAACTCAACCACTATCACCATCATGTTTCGCTACACTGTCATCTTCTTCACTATCACTCTCGCAGCTTTGGTCGCTCAAGCCAACCCGACTCCCCGAAGCTACTCTCAATGCAACACTGGCAATGTCCAGTGTTGTAACCAAGTGCAACGTGCGGGTGCTCCTGGAATGTCCACCATCATTCAACAGTTGCTTGACTTGGATATTCCCGTCCAGAACGCCGATACTAATATCGGTACCGACTGCACTCCTATCAACGCCCTTGGAATGGGAAATGGAGCAAATTGGTATGCTTGTTTTGTTTGGGTACCATTGTCGCTGACTCGGATGAATTGACGTGATCATTTTCTAGTGCAAGCGAACCTGTTTGCTGCGACAACAATACTGAAGGTAAGGATCATATTTGATTTCCGCTGCATACCATTTGACTGACAGGGAGTTGACTTTTAGATGGCCTTATTGGCGTCGGATGTTCTCCCGTCAACGCAGAGCTCTAAGATGATTCACCCTTTCATTGCCTACATGTCTTCGGTGAGTCTAATTCGACGACATTTTAGAAGAAGGGTAACTAACTTACATTAAAATGCAAATAGGTCACATTGCTATTATTCACATGCCTATTCTTTTCTATGATTGTTTGGGTTTTTGGACGAATATCCTTTTGTTAGTTTTGTTACGAGTTAACCTCGCAGAACTGTCGTTAGGAAGTTGGTGGATGTCGGGTTAACGGTGGATTTTATGCATAGTAGTCTTGAAGCTTGGCTCGAATATACTATACTATCTTTGAATCGATACTTGACATGACGCGTGATTTCATATGAGAATCCAAAACTGAATATTGAATATTGAATTCCGGGCGTGGAAGAGCAGTAGCTAGAAAGGGAGAAAAAACACGTATAAATTGTACTTCATCCGAGGCCGTACTATACGCATACTTTTCATCGAGTCAGCGAAAAAGAGACGGATAGAATCGAAGGCTTACCAGAATCCACATAATTACTTCATCCCCCCTGAGTCGAATCGACGTCCATTGCTACTGGCTCTGACTGTTGGGTTGTTGGTGCAGGTACTACATCAACCGGCATATCATCGTCAGCATTGGCCGGAACAGGTTCTACTTCCTTCATTTTCCCTTTTCCTTTTCTACCAGTTGTAGTAGGCGTTTTTCCATGCACTGACTTTCCCTTTCCACGTCTACTTCGAGTTGAAGGAGTCGAAGGAGCATCAGGTTTCGAATCGGAAACACCAACGATATGGGTCATAGTTTGAGGTAGATTCTTTTTCGTTGAGGTAGATGTTGTTTGTGTTTCTGTTTGATCTTCTGATACTGATTTCTTTGGTTTGACTTCTACTTCTTTGAACCGAATTCGTTGTTCTGTTGTGCTTATATGAGTTATGGAAGATGATTTGGAACGGTCTTGATGATCTTCTATGTTATACCATAGGTTAGAGAGATTAAGTGGCGTGAATTTCAATCTATACTCGACCTCTCGAATCTGTGAACAGAAGTTCTGTTCCGAGTATGTGTTGATGTTGACCTTTAAACACTGTTCCTGAAAGTTGAAGATACGGTGTGGGCGTATCCAATCCCTGAATGAGGTAAATAAGCCGAACGCATTTTTGGATGTATTTGAGATATTTTAATCAAGAACAGAACTTACAATAAGACGATATGAAGAAGTGCTTGGTACTAATGTTGGTTCGACTTGACCAAGATCGAGAGTTACATAGACAACCTCTTCTTCGATATCCCCATCTTCATTTCGTTCATAATTGTCGTCGTTGGAGAACCTGTGAACCTGATTATAACCAGGAAGGAGAGTTTCTTGTCTTTCCAACATCGTTGTTTCTTTCAAGTTCAAATTGAAGTGATGGCGGTCAATAAATGAGACTCCCCACTACTAGGCGCCTTCTCCTAAAGCGGTTTGTTAGGATCCAAAGCTTTTGCCAAACAACCGCCTACCTGTTTAGGGACATCATTTCCGAGTCTGATGATGCAAATCCTCCCCAGGCTAAGCCTTCTATGTCCTTCTCTGCTACTCTACCAATCCGGTCTCCCAAATTACCACCATCATCCAAAGCTTGGCTAACTCGTCAATTCAAAGACCCATTAGTCAAAGAACGACTTTCAAATCCAAACAATTATCGTGCACGTTCAGCTTTTAAACTTATTGAACTCGATCAAACTTGGAGATTTTTTAAACATAATGATGTTAGGTCTGTTGTTGATTTAGGTGCTGCACCTGGTGGTTGGAGTCAAGTTGTTGCTGGGAGATTAGGTTGGGTTGATGATTCATTCAGGGTAAAGAGAGAGAGGTGGGAAGACAAAGAAGCTGATTCAGATGAAGAGGACGAAAGGTTTTGGGAAGAAGATGATGATACAGAGACGACGAATCCTCACAGTGGCTTCAAACCTCCAAAAGGTTTACCATGGAGCAAGTCACCCAAACGAATACAACCTGACCCTCTGGATATTCTGGATGATCCTTACTTGAGGATGCCCCCGAAATCGAGGACGTCTGAAGATGATTCACTCCCGTTGTTTAGAAAAGGTCGAGGTACAATCGTTGCTGTCGACTTGTTACCCATGGCACCTATACGAGGAGTCAAGACTCTTCAAATGGATTTCTTGTCTTCTGAAGCGGACGAAGCTATCGGTAATTTGCTCGCTTCAAAACCAGGTGTACCAGGCAAAGCAGACGTTGTTTTGTCAGACATGGCAGCTAATTTCACTGGAAACCGAACTCATGATGTTGAAGCAAGCTTGGATATTAGCAATGCGGTCTTGGAATTTTGCTACCGTCACCTACGGACATCAGAAGATATTGGTCGTACAAGAGGCGGCGTGTTGTTGTAAGTTGTTACTGCTTTTATTATAATGTGTGCTCTGACGACGTCAATCTAGGCTCAAACACTTCGCCCATCCTCTCTTGGACCGTTTCCGCAAAGAAAAGCTTGTTCCAAACTTCCGTATTGTGAAGTACATCAAACCGGATTCAAGCCGCTCAGAATCTGCTGAGGGATACTTTGTTTGCTTGGGATGGCAACCCCAAGATAATTAGGCGGTATCACTTTCGCTACCCAGTCAGTGCACATGATCTCGTTAGACTGGAGAGGTTTCATCAGGGATACTCGAAAGTTGTCTTCACCATGCACACCAGGCCATGCTATTGGAATCATTGAATCATATCATGAGATACACCGAGAGCGGAACAGGTCATACGAATGACACAAAATACATGTACATATCGAGGGCTACTATGAGGAATAGGAAACAAAGGTGTAGTTGGATCTAGAAAACATCATCAGCAGGTTGTCCAACAAAGCGGAAGAGACAAATATACTGACAGCGATGAGGCGAGCTTAAGCACCGAAACCATACAGAGTACGACCAGAACGCTTGAGGGCGTATACGACATCAAGGGCGGTGACAGTTTTCCTACAATACTATGAGATCATTTCTACCGGATAGTTGAACCAACTCACCTCTTAGCGTGTTCGGTGTAAGTGACCTATCGGGACCGGTCAGAGTCAGGAGGTCAATTAGTTCGATATCATGAGACTTACTGAGTCACGGATAACCTGGAAATGGACGATAGTTATTCAGCATTGCCACGCTGCTTCACGAAAGACAGAACAAACGTACGTTCTCCAAAAAGATCTTGAGAACACCACGAGTCTCCTCGTAGATCAAGCCGGAAATACGCTTGACACCACCACGACGAGCGAGACGACGGATAGCCTGTTAATAAAACACAGCCTTATCAACTGTCCAAGTTCCTCTGTGCTCTAAAATGAACGATACGTACGGGCTTAGTGATACCTTGGATGTTGTCACGGAGAATCTTACGGTGACGCTTGGCGCCGCCCCTGTAACAACGACGTTGAGTTGTGCTCTCTATCCGCCGAGGGACGAAAACGCGTCCATGGTTGACAAAAACTCACTTTCCGAGACCCTTTCCACCTTTGCCACGTCCAGACATATTTCTACAGACCCAACAACGTAAGTTCAATGTCAGTTATCGTGAGGACAGCGCTGGGGGACGCACAGAGCTAGTGAGAGTTGGTTGAGTAGTTGTGAGAGGGGAGGTGGGAGAAGGTGATGGTGGTGGTAAGAAGACAAAAGAGTCCCGCCGTGAACTGCGTCAATATCGACGCGACGCACGTGATGAGAAAGGTCTGAAAAGGAAATTGTTAAGGTCAGTCAGAAACTGTGCTTTTCTGAAAGCAGCCTATTCTCTCCTTCCACTGTCAACCTTTTATTCTCTTTTATTCAGGTATGTTCATGGAAATAGTCCAAGTCTTTTCATGTGTAGAAACTCCTGAATTTTCTCTCTGTAGTTCCATAAAATATTGGTGTAACTAAAAGGCAGTGCTCCATCCGAACAAGACCTGAGTCAAAGCCGCTCACATCTTCACTTCATTCCTCTCTCCAACCTCTACGAAATGAGTTCAACATACCCTATCATCCAGTCACGACCATTCATCCCGCACATACCCACAACATGTTCACACTGCAACAGTCATGTAGAATTTCCAGTTCCTTCACCGACACCAAGATCTGGGACGTTACTAGAGGTTCGATGTTATCAGTGTCAAACCGTGTTTAACCATGCGTTTTATCCCGCTCAAATACCTGCAGGAAGTGCTGCTGCTGGCAGTAGAACTTCTCCAGCTTCAGGTTCATCACTGCATAATCACACAGGGTCGAAATCACAAGATGCATCAGGGAGGAAAGGGAGGAAGATTGGAACTAATGAACGACCGTTGGAAACGGGTTATTATGAGTTGCTCGGTGTACCAGTAGATGCCACGTCGGACGATATCAAGAAAGCATACCGTATGTTCCTCCTTTGCTTAACTCCCCTCTGTGTCCGTTCTGACACTTTGACCTTTTAGGTCGACTGGCTATCAAATTTCATCCTGACAAGAACAGAGACGACCCTCATGCCGAAGAACGCTTTAAAGAGATTGCTATTGCTTACCAAACACTCTCTGATCCAGCGTTACGAAAGAAATATAATGAATTTGGATCCAAGGAGAGTGCCCCAGATGGTGGATTTGTTGATCCTGAGGAAGTATTTGGTGCGATATTTGGAGGAGAAAGATTCATTCCTATTATTGGACATATCAGCCTGGCGAAAGATATGAAGTCAGCTTTGCAAGAAGAGGAGGAGAATGAAGTTGGAGCAGATGGAAAGCCTATATTGAGGGATGCTAAGGGACGAGAGATACTGAGTCCGGAGGAAAAGGCAAGGAGGGATGAGAAGGCAAGAAAGATTTCTGCAGAGGTTCGTACTATCAAAGTCTTTTTCTTGCACCAGATCTTATCTTTTTGTGACTATCACGCAGAAAGCTGCTGCACGCGAAGAACGAGTGCAGAAACTTGTCGAGAATTTGGAAAGGAAACTGGGCATATTCTCTGAATCTGCAACAGGTCCGGATGATCCTGAAGTAACACAAAGTTACAGGACTATCTGTCAACTTGAGGCAAAGTATGTGTGAATATTACCTCAATTCCGTTGATTCTCTTAACGATGTGTCTTCAGTGAATTAAAAGACGAGTCATACGGTGTTGAACTGCTGAACGCCATCGGTTTCGTTTACGCCTCAAAGGCAAAGCAACATCTAGCGTCAAACCAGACATTCCTCGGAGTTGGTGGCTGGCTGCATAACGTCCAAGGGAAATATCACGTTTTCAGTGAAACGTAAGTTACATTGATCCATGATGTTTATATTCTTTGATAATTGACCATGAAGTTTCCAGTGTGTCAACGTTACGGTCCGCCATTGAACTCAAGAACGTCTTCGAGCAAATCCAAGCGGCGGAACGTGCTGGTAACTTATCACCCGATGAGAAGCGACGACTGGAGGAGCAAGCAGCTGAGAAAGGTCTTCAGGCACTCTTCAAGGTAAGGAACATTTTTCTTTGAATACTAGGACTTACTGTTGAACACCGAAACAGGGTACTAAGCTTGAGATCGAGTCTGTCCTCCGTGAAACCTGTGATCGTGTACTTGAGGATCAGACTATACCACGAAACAAGGCCATCCTGCGTGCTGTAGCCATGCAAATATTAGGCGAGGCGTACATGGGAGTGAGGAAAGATAGTGAAGAAACTCATGAGGAAGCCGAATACGTCAAGATTGAGACGAAGAACAGTCGACAAAGGGATTCCCAACGTGCTCAGAGACCGCAGTGAGTGACTGGCGATTCTTCGGCTTTATAGATAGACACTTTCAATGCACCGTCATACTTTTCCTTTCGACCTTTTGCTTCGTAATTATTATTTCACTACTCCTAATCATCACGATTTACTTTCTCTCGTTACATTTCGAACATTACTCTGTCGCATCTTGTAGCCATACATGCATCATCAATTTGACAATAGGCACTTATTATATGGCCTACTACATCCTATTGAATGACCAACAGTTTGTGAGGCCGAGAAAGAACAATCGAATTGAAATACAACGTTGGTATCTAGATATACATAAACATGGAGATCTTCGGCATCTGGTCTATTTTGTACAACAATTCAAATTTTGCCTCGTACACAAATCCAGCTGGAGCGATAGCAACTCAAGAAGATGGTGGAACCTCCTTCGCCTCTACAGCCTGGTTTTCGGGTGCAGGAGCCAGTGCAGTACCGTCTGCCGGGACGGCGTTACCATTAGCCTCGACGGGCTTGTTCGCGTTTTTGCCCTTACCTGGAGGAGGTGGATGGTAAACCTTCTCCTACAAAAGCCAGTGTCAGTCGATCAAAAACTCTTCACAGTAATCGTCGTAGCTGTACCTTCTTTTTCTTCTTCTCAGGCTTAGCATTAGGATCGGGATAAGCCAACCGCTCTACTTCCTTCCATTCAGGATTCTCCTCAAACTGCTTCTGAATAGGTTCTAGCAGTTTGATTATTGCACCTGCGACAGCATCCTTCAAATCCTTGGGATACAATCGCTTCTCCTTGAAATCATCCTCCATATCCTTGAATGATTTGTAATGCAGGTTGCTGCCATAGTTCTCCTTCCTCGCGATGGAGAATATGGTCCCCTCTGGCGCATCCTCTAAAGTAAAGGGAGATTGATCACCAACTGCCCCTTTGCCCTCCTCCTTATCTGACCCAGTCTCTCCTTTCAAACGTTCTAACCGAAGTTGAGAGATTGGGAAGACGACTGCACCTGCAAAAGCAAGGACACCATTCTCCTCGATATTACCTTCCTCACAGAAAGCAGCACGAATTTTCTTCTTGACTACAGATGGTGGATCGAGGAAATCGATCTTTGAGTTTGGGTCTGAAGAAGACATTTTTCCTCCTCCCAATCCTGGAACCATGGCGTTCATCAGATGTGCTCGTTTGGCGTATCCAAGACGAGGAAGGTATTGTTCTGCAAATGTGAAGATTTTTCGCTGTGTAGGTTGTAGTGTGAATGAGAGATCTAATCTAACCGTACAGAAGAAACTTACTTGATCGACACCACCAAATTGGAAGTCGCACCCGAGGTACTGCTCGTCGAGAGCTTGCAATCCGGGATAGATCAGACCACTCAGTAATGGACTCTCTACTTGTTTGACCACTTCTGCTCCGGCCTTCTTTGCATCGTGTTCGGTAACAATCGCAGCTAGCCTGTAGCTATCCAAATTATACTCCTTTGTGAGTTGGTAAGATGTTCCCTCGACGACTCTTAGCTTTTCAGTTGGAATTCCTAGTGAGTGGAAAACGGCGAAAAGGATGAATTCGTAGTATTTTGTTCTGTGCTTGACAAGATCCAATGGTGCCTTCATGTTATCGAGGAATGCATGAAGATCTGATCCGAGTTAAAACTTCAGTCACTCGACATGTAATTTTGTAGACGTACCTGCTAGCAAAACTGTGACTTCAACTCCTGCGCGGAGGAAGTCTGCAATCTTTGTTAATGGTACGAAGTAACCGATATGAGCTGTATGTATGTTTGTATGAATATGAGTTTCCCACATGTCAGGTATCAAGACCTACGTCTCCCCGTAGGAGCAGAACCTATTTAAAACAAGAGATTAGCTTTTTCGATGAACGAAACAAGATTCTACTCACCCCAGTAAGCTTTCGGTGTCTTGCCTTCAGCAAGAATGGCTTTGATTATGTCTCCTCCAAGCACTTCCTGCAGTCGCCTGGTAATGAGTTCGTATTTTGCTTCTGCCTCAGCAGACATCGGTAGAGTTGACATCGAGACCAAAAGCGTGAGCAGGAGTGGTGGGATGGTAGAGGTTTGAAGAGAAAAGGTAATGACTCGAGATCTTGTCATCTTGAAAAGTAAATCTTGATTGATCTTAAATGAATCTTATCTTATCTCTGCTGGACTCCCCCAGCCCGAGGCCAATCTTTAACGAGCTCAGTCTCGTCTTTTCTCGCCTCAACATCATTTTACCTCTCCACGTCAAAATGAAAAACTAGACCATCAATATTACGGGCCCAGCAGGGAGGATTACTATTTGGATCATGTGAACCAATGGATAGGAAACCATAAAATGAACTTGCTCACAAATGTCCAGGGTTCATCGAAAGTATGTAACGAACACTGCATCATTTACCAAACCTCTTCAAGAATACAAATCGAAAGTAACAGCAGTCCTATTCAGAGAGATTCTAGTATTCATGGGGTGCGTCGCAGTCTTTCCTACTATCTACTCATTCTAACAATACTATTTCACTGCAGACTAGTTGTCAGTTGCTTGGAATGTGCGTTCGTCTATTCGTTCTAGCATCGTTCTCTAAAGACAAGTATCTCATTCATCAGTGGTAGGCCTTGCTGCTTGTGTTATAGCAGTATGTGTTGGTTTAGGTGACTTCATAGGTCTATTGTTGGAATGCTTCGTGGGTGGTAAGCATATCTTTTATTTGACATCGCGGTTTCTAATTGTTGTTCATATGCTAGTGGTGGCGGCTTGCTTCACAGGCATTGCCATGTGCTTCCTTAGCCTCACATTATGTTGCTAACGAATAGATCTACTCTATTCATTTAGCAACAACCCATCGATCGCAGACTTGAAGTTATACCTTCCGAAATATGATACCTCTTACAATAGCTACGATTAATGTCATATCAGATGGTAGTTTCTTATTGAATTCTCTTTTATCTTATTGTTTCACCCCTTGATTGGTCCTCTTGACGATTTCGTGGTAGGTTCTGTGGCAACCTTTGTTTTCTGTTTGTTCGAAGGTCAACGCCTTTTGTACGCTATTTAACTCATTTTCTATCTCGCAGTGCGGAGAACTCACTGTGTCCCTCTTCCATCCATATCTCTACTCGCTCACACAATGGAGCCGTTTTAGTATGCTTCTCTCGAATTTCTCCTCGTGTGTTTACCCACTCACAAGTCCTGCTGAAGCTTCAACCGTACCGATAATTCCTCTAGGTCTGGAGACCTATCGAATCGTATTTATCTGGTTATTCCTATTCCCCTTGTTTATATGGGTTGGTCTGTGGAAATTTCGTAAGTGTTTCATTCGAAGAGCTCTGAGATCGAATTCGGATTCAAGCTGAGTATTGCTAAGTCAGTGAATTAATACCATTCGCCGTGGTTACATGGTGGCTAAGAGTTTTATAGATCTCGTTCGACTCTACAGTCTTAATTTTTTTTTTCATTCCGTGCATCTTATCTCACTTAGCACACTGTATTATTTGAACCAGGTGGCCTAAGATCCACGTTTAGATGTTAAGTAATAGTGATTCGCACTCTGCGACCCATTGGCTCCAATGCCATATTAGAAATGATAAATGATACCACCTATATCGCAATATTAATCCGTTGTCCCAGTGTTATTTTTCAATTCGCTTTGGGCAGTGTTCCTTCGAGTCCAGAGACGCTCCAGGCCACCATGGGAAGCGTTCAGTATACACGTGTGTAGGCGTCTGAATATAAGTTCTTGCGGCTGCGAATCAGAGTACCGAGTCTTGTTTTCGACGTTCATGGAAGATGGTAGTAAGTACTTTACTGACAATAGTTCCATTTTACCTATGTATACGTTTAAATTCCCATCCGGCTAGGTAATCAGCTCATAGCTTACTAGGCTGAAACCTACTAGTCACCAACCGCGCGACTTCAGCGACTGCAGTGAGGATGCACTACAATCTAGTTAAAGTAGAACTGGTTGAACAACACGACACTGCCTCTACCGGACAACGCTCGTTACCACCGCAATAATATGCTCCGGAGTCCGAATAGGCTGATTGTTATGCAGCTTACATTCGTGACTCTTTCGCTGTCTCCGAGGGTCACAGCTTGTATCAATGTAGCCTCCGTCGCAACCGCGCGGTAACTGGAAAATTTCGATTGGGGACGTTCACATATTCGTGCCCTGAGCCGACATATGGATAGGTTTACATGACTGCATGTAGCTGTATGTGGAAAGCTTACCTCTCTGGACCTACTGAGGAGGCGATGTTGCGCACTTTCAAATTGTTGTTCTCTCCGCGGATTTATAATCATTGTAAACGCCTTCTTCAAGTTGCTTGCCAGCAGTTTCAGAGACCATGCGCTGTGCTTCTTTCCGGAGACAATTCAAAATGGACGGTTAATGTTTATAAAAAAACATGCATTGCTTCTCGAATCTCGCCGGTATAAAATGCAGACCGGTTACTACTGTGGCGAAACACACCCTCTCTTTTCCGATTACCATCTTCAATGCCGTTGGGCGATAGCTTCAAGGGTCGACTCAAGTGAGTTCCTTACACTGTAATCTCTCTTTTCCACGAACTTACACGCTTTCAGTCTCCACAACACGTTAACTTACAAAAGGCTTTCTAGCTTCAAGCACAGTCAGTTACATTCTATATAATCTCTGATTCCTACGTCACATTGCTGAAGTACTATAATACGTAGGAGAATCCATTAAAGACGGTGTCGTAGACTTAGCCCTTTTGCCCGTTACAACTGTCGTTGATATAGTGGGATCAATTGGTACGTCCGCGTCGGATATCCGCTGTTGTCAATGTTGACCGATTGTCTTTATTGTCCCTACTATCCTGAATCTCAGTCATGGGGTGTAAGTCAATATCAACATATCACACAACTAATGCTGACAACGAGGTTCACTTCTTGATATTACAGCCGTGATATTAGTTGTAGGCATCCCAGTGTGAGGATCTCACAAATTTCTTCAAAATGAATCATCTACTTACATATTCATAGGCTCGTCGGAGCGGGGATTTACATCGCCCACAATGTCCACAAGATGGAGAAACAAACGCGCCAGACTTGACCTCTCTTTTTCAGGCTATAACCCTCCGAATCCACTTGACCCGATTCCTCTGAGCGACCTCTAGACTCTTTTACTTCTACTAAGGTTGACTTTCTTGGACTCTGCGCGATACCCCTCCGTTCTCCGGTTTCTATCGTCTCGTAATCATGGACTCTTTTCCTTAGACCGGATGGACATATACTCAGCTCTGCGAACAGCGTCGATAGTGCCTTTGTTTGTTGCGATGCATTCATGTCATGTCAGTCTCACATATGTTGTTCTCACATATGCTACTATCAATCTTTGAAGCTGGAAATCACGAATACTTGACCGACAGACTATTGTCTCGTCTCTCCTTGATCATTTTTCAAGTACGTACGATCTCGACGTTAATTCAAGTTTCGTGCTTGCTACGCTGAATACTTGAAAACGCGTCGGTTGGTTGGGGATCATGAAAATTCAGTAGCTAGTAACGATTAGAAAGTATCTGAAGATGTTTATTGCATGTGAAACTAGAGCGATGAAAAGAATATAAGTCCATGAAAATGCTTCTCTATCTATCTTACTAACTTGAAATCTGAATATCTAGTCTATGAAACTACTAAGTTATTTGCTACATGTCTATTACTGAATAAACTTGATGTTGAAGTGATTGCGTCTATAAATGTCGTGAACCAATGAAAGCGTTAAAAACCGAAAAAGAAACCTCTTTGAAATGCAAAAGCGTGAGAGTCCGTGATACTCGTGAATAGAACCGAAACAAAGACAAAAAAAACACCTGGTAATGGAAGAATAAAAATCGACCAAGGGAGGGCGTTTACACCTCCTCAATAGCGCGAGATTCGACACGTTCTATCTGACCTTTTTCAGATAAAACATTTGTCTCTGTAACCTCCTCTGGCACCTTTTCTTTCTCAAGGTTCTCGGGGATTTCCTCATCTTGAAGTTCTTCATCTTTCTTCTCCGCATCGACACGGTAGAAGATGAGTAATGAAAAGAACTCTATGCAAACGATGGCGAATACAAACCAGAAGGATGCAGCCTTCCCTTTGTAAGTTGTAGGGCCTCCATTTTTGGATTCAACACTTGTCTGGATAGAACTGTCGGCGGCAAGGCCAACAGCCGATCCAAGTTGAAGGGCACAGTTGAATATGGCACCTACAGTACCAGCCATTGAAGATGGTGTTGCCCGGAAGATCGCAATGCTGCAATGACGACGAATTCATTAGAGGGATGCGTTGGTAATGAGAACGGTTGAGAACTTACTATGCATGAGTGTAAGTGAACATTGCACCACTAGTACCAAGAATAAATGCTGGGAAGATGAAACTCCAGTACTTGTGCGGTGAGTCGGCAAATACCTCCAAGATTGTGGAAACCATGAGGAGAACTTGAGCGAACATGAGAATCCATTTAGGACTAATGATCCTTGCGAGACCGCCACTGAAACTGACAGCAAATGCGAAAACACCCATTGGAATCCTAAGATGAAAGTCTATCAAAGACTCGTTCTGAGTATCATCAAAATACGAAGAGAGACGTACATTCTTAACGCCACCGAAATGACTGACCACCCGTAAACACTTTGCCATAGTGTTGTATAGGTCGTGAATGCCGTTGACCACCAGAAATAAGGTAAGAGGGCTACTCCAAACAAAACGGCGAAGTTAGGCAAGAACCACGTCCTTGGAGGTCTGTGAGGAAAGAGAGGGAATTGATCAGCTTCTCCGACCATACGCCGATTGGTTGTCTATACTTACACAGCTGCAATTTCTGGAGGGATCAATGTCTCATAGAAGAAGAATCCTGCAACCATGAAAATGGAAATGATGAGAGGAGCAAGGACCCTTGCGGAACCCCATCCTGCGTCGGAAGCGGAAGTCACGGCGAAGATGAACAAGATAAGTGCAACTGTCGAATTTTCCCAGTCAATCTACTTGTTCGCATGGAAGATAGGGAAAAAATCCAACGCACCAGTCAAAGTCGTAACACCGAGAAGGTCCAAACTTTTCAATCGAGAAGCAGTAGAGCCGTGAGTTGCGTCGCTTGGATTTGCCGTTTGCTCCGGAATTAAGATGGTACAGGCCGAAGCGATAGGGATAGCTATCACTGCGACAAACCAAAAGACCCATTTCCAGGTTGCGAATTCTACAAAAATAGCTCCTATGATCAATCCGAGTACTAGAGAATGCAACTTAAGTCAGCAATAGAACCATAGACATTGACTTCCAATGAAGTACACACCATTCCCAACGGCCCCACATCCACCAAAAACACCAAGAGCTCGAGCTTGTTCAACCGGTTGAGGAAAGAGGTTGACCAGGAGCGTAAGAGCGGATGGGATTGTCAACGACGCAACTACGAGGAGCACACGTGGATCAGCCGAAGCCCATCAAATGGAAGAGATGAAGAACAAAAAACTCACAGATACCGCTCAAAGCTCGCAGCACGATCAAGGATATTTTGTCATGGACGAAGCCTGCAGCTATTGAGAAGATGCCGAGGATAGCAGCACCTACAATGAATGCATATTCTTTACGAAACATTGAGTCAGTATTTTCGGCAAAGAATCGATAAGCAACATGTGTGCGCACTTGGGTTGTAGATATCGCTAATCCTGCCGCTCTGCAGTAGAACTCTGATCAGTGACTGGTATTACAAGCGGCGGCGATAAGAAAATGAACGTACAATGAGGAGGAAGGCAGCAAACGTCAGTTGGAACGCGCTTATAATCCAAGTAGATTCGCCCTCAGTAATGTCCAGGACATCGATGAGAGTAGGGATAGCAGAGAACAGTGCCGAGTTGTTGAAAGCATCTAGAAATTGAGCGGCACAAAAGAACACTAGAAGTGTGTATTTTCGAAACGACGAATAGCGCGGTGGTCGAGTTTCGTTCACTAGTGTTGGTGCGGGTGAAAGAGGTGCACTTCGAGGTGTAGGGTTTCCAGACATGGGGGTCACAACCAGAACGTAGACTGTGAGCTGACCTGTGAATGAAAAACCTGAAAACGGTGAGCACAAAGAGGAGAACTTGAAAAGAACTATATACTATCTTACCACGGCGATCTCAAAGCCTAACTGCTAACAACGAAAATTGCTTACAGAGACGAGGAGACGAGGAAAGCACGTCTTCAGGAGACTGATGGGCACAAAGAGACATGGGTTCGTCTCGGATGGCTTCATTTTAGCTTGTTCTGAATTTTTCCCCGCGAGGTTCATGACAAAACGACGTTTTACGTCTGAGCGGCAGCGACGGTAATTTGTTGGATCATCTGAACTACCGAATATTTTGCCTTTTTGGATCAATATTGGTCAGCAAAAGTGGCTGGCAATCGCCGGTCTCCTCGGATTTCGAGGTGGATTGTGAATTTCGAGAGATTCCAATCTTACCAAGCTTTGCACTCTACATATGTACCCCGTGTTTCAGCTCAGAAGCAGGAATTACTTACTAAACATATTCAAGGACCAAGAGTCGACTTGACTCTGTATCGGACCCGTGTAATCCAGGCCTCTCGGAGTTTCATTGAGTTCATGCTGTACAAATGGTCAAAGTTCTCAATTTCTGCGCAGAGCAGTTACGCAAGACCGGACGATATACGTGCCGAAGTTTGTGAGGTTCTATATATCTTATTTATCTTAAAGTTCTTCTCAATCATAAATTAAACACGCAACTGCAGTCTTTTTCAGAGCCGTCGCCTTGAGATTACACTCTCTATCCCGTCATGGTGGTTGCTACGTATAATGCACACAAAATGATTACCTTGTACGTGAATTACTATTCGAAGACGTTGTATCCAACGTGGAGACCGTTGTTCGTTTGGTATCATGCCCGTCGAAGACACTCCTTACTCGCCACAAACAACGCTGCAGTGTTCGAGAACCAGCTCGTTCTCTGACCGTACTGTGACCACACACCTCGTGAATTACGGTTCAACAACAAACCTTAGTGATCAGATGCTTTACAGGTCCAAAACCCGCGTCGTTTTACGTTGGTATCATCGACAGTGCCTGTCGAAGTCAGAACTATAACTATGTCACAGCCAGGAAGGAATGAAACTTCGGCAAAAATCGTCGACACGTTTGGTACGTGGATAGCGCACTTATAACGTCGGAAACCAGGTGATTTTGATTGGATTTAGTTGTATATTTTGTTTAAAATGCACTCAACTCCTTCAATTCGTCCCGTATTTAGGTGTTGCTCGATTCAAGAAAGCTAACCGCGGTCTCTGTTTTGTTCTGGTCACAGGCATTATACGTCGCTACTGTCTCCCTTATGATCACGATCGTTATACGACAACTCTTCAGACCATGTTCTCATGTTGTTGTTTGTTGGCCTTCCTGTTCCGATTTCGAGGCTCATAGTGGATTTGTACAATGCTATCAATGAACTATTCCAATGCTGGTGAGTCCTTGTATTATCCTGCATTGCAGCCCATACATTATAGGAGCGTTCTGCCACTCCTACTTTAACGGTGCCAAACCCAGATAGGCCTTCACCATCCATTTTGGGACCAGTCGCCCATTTGCTTCAGTCAAGCGAGACCGACACAGGCCTCGAGTTTCGTTGGATTAGTTCAGCTGTTAACATGTTAACCTTCCCATGCGGCACAAACAGTCCAAGCCGTCAATTTATGTGCAAAGCAGTTACGCAAGACTGGACGGCATGCATGCCGAAGTTTGTGAGCTTCTCTATATTATAGTTCTTCTAAATCCTAATTAAACACGCAACTGCAATCTCTTTCAGAGCCGTCCCCTCGAGAGTTTACTTCCTTCATACTTGTCCTACTGTGGTCGACGTCACTGATACAGACAAAAGGTCTCACCTCGTACGCGAATTACTATTCGAAGACATTGCATCCAATGTGAAGATCTGTTCATCATCGAATTCATACCTGTTGAGGGCGGTTTCCCGACCATACCACGCACTTCATGAACCGGTTTAACAATGAACCTCAATGATCAGACGTTTGAGAGGTTGTCATTTTACGTCGGAACCGTTGACAGCTAAGTGCGTGTCGAATTCAAAACTACACTATGTTATAGATATGTATCGACATACTGGGGAAGGACAAATATTAGGAATGACGTTGAACATGTGTGGCCTGAGGTTGGTCGGTATCATCGATCATCGATCATGAATCATTGGCGAAAAGTCCATTGCTGCTGGTGGCCACAGAATTCCCCGAAAATAATGGGCACCGTTGGGATGGCAATCTGGAATTGAGCACTCACTGGACCTCGGGAAAACTGAGCATCTCCTGCCACAGTATTCGGCTGCCACTGTTGTATTTCAGGCTAGTGACTCTTTTTATAGATGAATGGCCTTCATAGATTTTCGGAAAGGGTCATTGAAGATTCAGTGGTTTATTCACATGCAAGCGTACGAATGCCAGTGCTGTTGAATCTCCATTATACTTCATTTCCTTCCATTCCCTTCTCGACTCCGGAAACCTCTCGCGCTAACATCTCTGACCGATTTTTCCTGAGTCGAAAAAAAACACGCATCTGAATGTGCACGTAAGAAACGGTAAAAAAGAGTGGTGTACACAACAATTATCAACTACAGAAGGAATTCGAGCTGTGAACAGTTCTACAATCGATACGCAATCAAACTTTTAAATAATACAAGTTCCGTGAGAGGTTGAGGGAAACCCACCTCGGCACCATATGTGCTACATGCAAAGCCGATGCCCGTGAATCTAGTCTATGAAGTTACACTATTTGCTACATGTTGAAGTGCTTGCGTCTATAAATGTCGTGAAGTAATGAAAGCGTTGAAAGCCGAAAAAGAAAAGAAAACTGAACGAAAAAGCGTCATAGCCCGTGATACTCGTTAATGACTGAAAAAAAGATCAAATCGAAATAATCCGGCAGAATTAGAATCAAAGAAGGAAGGAGGTTTACGCCTCCTCAAGAACACGCAATGATTCGTCGGGTTCTACCATCTGACCTTTCTCAGATAAAATTTTCGACTCCGTGGCCTCCTCTGGCACCTTTTCCTTCTCAGGGTTCTTGGGATTTTCTTCATCTTTCTTCTCCACATCAACACGATAGAAGACGAGTATTGAAAAGAACTCTATGCAAATGATAGCGAAGAGAAACCAGAAAGATGCGGCTTTCCCTTTGTAAGTTGTAGGATCTCCTACTCTTGTTTCGACACTTGTCTGAATGGAAATATCGACAGCGAGGCCAATAGCTGATCCAAGTTGAAGGGCACAGTTGAATATGGCACCTACGGTACCTGCCATTGAAGATGGTGTAGCACGGAAGATCGCAATGCTGCAATGACGACGAATTCATTAGATTATGATTTGGTTGTTAGCATGGCGGGTGAATTACTCACAATGTATGGGTGTAGGTGAACATTGCACCACTAGTACCAAGAATAAATGCTGGAAAGACGAAACTCCAGTACTTGTGTGGCGAGTCGGTGAATGCCTCCAGGATTGTGGAGACCATGAGGAGAACTTGAGCAAACATTAGAATCCATTTAGGACTTATGATCCTTGTTAGACTGCCACTGAAGCTGACCACTAACGAGAAAAATCCCATTGGAATCCTAAGATGAAAGTCTATGAGTAATTCGCTTGGAATATCGTCAGAATAGAAAGACAGCCATACATTCTTAATGCCATTGAAATTACCGACCACCCATAAACCGTTTGCCATAAGGTTGTATATGTTGTGTATGCCGTTGACCACCAAAAATAAGGTAAGAGGGCGACTCCAAACAAAACGGCGAAGTTGGGTAAGAACCACGTCCTTGGAGGTCTGTAAGGATCAAGATGAGCTTCTCCACTGTTGACATCCTAACTGATTGGCTAAACTTACACGGCAGCAACTTCCGGGGGAATCACTGTCTCATAGAAGAAGAATCCTGCAACCATGAAAATGGAGATGATGAGGGGAGCTAGGACTTTTGCGGTACCCCATCCTGCGTCGGAAGCGGAAGTCACTGCGAAGATGAACAAGATAAGCGCAGCTAGTTTTTTTCAGTTAATCTACTTGTTTCTGTGAAAGTTTCGGGAAACAAATACTACGCACCGGTCAAAGTCGTGACACCGAGAAGGTCCAAGCTCTTCAAGCGAGAAGCAGCAGAACTAGACGAGGTTGGATGATTTGAATTTGTCGTGTGCTTTGGGATCAAGATGACACAGGCCGCAGCGATAGGAATAGATATCACCGCAACAAACCAAAACACCCATTTCCAAGTTGCAAATTCGACAAAGATGGCCCCAATGATCAATCCAAGTACTAGAATTCGAATACGATTGCGGTCAGCAAGGGAAGCATATCAAGTCAATTTTTCAATGAACTACATACCACCGCCGATGGATCCACATCCCCCGAAGATACCTAGAGCTCGAGCTTGTTCAGCTTGTTCGGGAAACAGGTTGACTAGGAGAGTAAGAGCAGAGGGGATTGTCAACGACACAACTATGAGGAGCACAAGTGGATCAGCAGAAACTCCGAGTCATCAAACGGAAGAGATCAAGAAAAAAACCCACAGATACCGCTTAAAGCTCGCAGCACAATCAAGGATATTTTGTCATGAACAAAGCCTGCAGCTATTGAGAAAATGCCGAGGACAGCAACGCCCACGATGAATGCATATTCTTTACAAAACATTGAGTCATTGTTTTCGGCACAAAATCGATAAGAGACATGTGTGCGTACTTGGGTTATAGATATCACTGATTCTGCCACTCTAAAAGTTAAACTCTGATTAGGGACAGGTATTACAAGCGCACCGATAAGAAAATAAACGTACAATGAGAAGGAATGCAGCAAACGTCAGTTGAAATGCGCTTATTATCCAAGTGGATTCGCCTTCAGTAATGTCAAGGACATCGATGAGTGTAGGGATTGCGGAAAATAATGATGAGTTGTTGAAAGAATCTAGAAATTGAGCGGCACAAAAGAACGCTAGAAGCGTATATTTTCGATATGACGAAAACCGTGGGGGTCGACTCTCGTCTAGTAGTGTTGGTGCAGGCGAAAGAGGTGCGCTTTGAGGTGTAGGGTCTCCAGACATAGAGTCACAACCGGAATGTAGATCGTGAGTTGGCCTTGAAACGGGTGAGCACAAAGAGAACAACAACATAATATACCACATCGATTTCCTGAGTCAGAGTATAACTGCTAACAACGAAAGCTGCTTACAGAGTAATGAATTCATTCTAGCTTCTTCTCAAATTTCTCCGCAAAGTTCATGTGAAGTCCATGACAAGACGATGTTTGGCAGCAGGGACGATAAGAGTCGTTGGATCATATGAACTACCGAACATCTTTCCTTTTTAGAATGATATCAGGTAGCAAAAGTGGCTGGCAATTCCCGACCGCCTCGGATTTCGAGCAGGATCATCGGAGGTGAATCGAGTCCTAGTCCCGTCATACTGCAGTCTCCTGCAGGCTTGATTTAAATTTGACTTGATACAAGTACAACCTCTCCATCGCAGCGGCTGCTAACTTCGGATTCTCCAATCCCCTAGCCAATTTCATAGGCAACTCCGTCAAAGTGGAATCAGGACAAACATGCCAGAAGTTTTCCAGAGTCTCCGATGAAAAATTGTAACTGTCACAGAGCAAGGTCGTTGTGATTCGTATGTATCGAAGACTTGACTTCTCTTCTGACATCTCGAGAGCAATGGAATGAATGTCGAAGAAATTCTTGGGTAGTAGATAATTGTTGTAGGGACTCGACGGCGTTGGAGTCAGATCGTCGTGGATGTGGACGACGATGTTGAGTATCAAGTAAGGTGGTTTGAGTATCTTGACCAATCGATGCATGTTCAACTAAATCCGAATGATTAGCGAAGAATCATGAAGTGTGACACGAGATGGGATTGCTACCAATGATAAAGGATTTTCATCCGAGAGTTCAACTCGAAGAGGGATGTCCAGGATGACAACTTCTAGTTTTTCGGCCACTTCTTTGGAGACAAATGACTCCAACTCTGCGTTCTGGAGATCACAGTGAGCTGGCATATCATCAAATGAAAGAGCCAGATGGCGAGGAGTTGTGTCGCGCAAAATTGCGCCCACCATGTCTGCGTCCGACAGGGCTATCCCATCTATTGCAAGATGGAATGTTGAAGAAGATACACCGATTGAAAACAATGCATCCAATAACCCGGTGACCGCAAATAGATTCGACCACATTGAACAGTCAACGGCTCTGTTCCTCTCACGCATCTGTGTCATCCGAGCAAGTGGCATTATTTCAGGTATGTAGAGGTGCAGAGTCTGGATAGACGGAAAGATTTCGATGAGAGTTTGCAGAGAGAGGCCATACCGCATGATCGGAAGTTCCAATGAATGTACGTTCGGGAGTTTGATTTCGGTTGAGAGTATGACATCACAATCAACCACAAGTGTCACCAATGTTTCTGAGAAAGGTTCGAGTAACTTGACTGGAAGGCTGTATCCTTTTGCATGTTGATAAAAACTGAAGTTTAAATCGGCAAGTGGTGCCTTTGTGGTACGAAAAATGTGGAAGGTATCTATTTCTTCCGATGAGTGAAGTTGAAGAAGTTGAAGCTGTGTGGATGTAGAGATCAAGTCTCCGAGAGTTGTTGGCAACCCTTTTGGCCGTGGATGATAAGTCTGACGAGCTTTTCGGCGTTTGAGAGAATCTTGACCAAGTTGTTGATCATTTTTTAGAGGCAGTTTCGCTGGCATCAAACCTGCAGTATAATTGAAGATTGGTCAACATATTGCATATATTTGGAAAATTATAAAGAACAAGAGGAAATTTCACCAATTTCGATGATTATGTTGTCACAGGTGAGAAGGTGAGGTAGATTGGCATTCTAGAGGAAGCGACAAGTTCTTCCATATCGACCCAGATCACTGCGAGGCTTGATTTAAGATGTGAGATATACAAGGATATCGAGAGGGGGCCTTGTCGTCATAGATACACTGACGATACAGGAATTCAGAGAAAGCAAACGGCGAGTCAGATGCAAAGAGGACGTCTGTCACGACTTGGAAAAGGTCGGCGGCACACTTACATAGTCACAGTCTTGTCACGGTCACGATATCCTACTAATCATAGCACATAACTGCACCATCCCTCTAACTGCGCACACTGATTATATGGAATGTCACCGAGTATCTTCCAATGTTTATTCAGAAGACTGCGTAAAGTTGTGGAATTAAATTATTGGTCATTGCTCAAAGACAATTTAAGTTGTAGATACACATTGACTTGGATTCGGACGACTGGGATGGAATGGAATCTCAGCCGCAAAGAGGTTGAAAATATCCGATGTATACTACTGAATCACCCGAATTCCTGTCCCCACATTTGCACTGAATTAAACTGCATGCGTTTTAGAAATGTCGATACATTGCATGCGGGAGACTAGTCGCTAGAGTCCCATATTTCCTGCTACAAACTTGAATCGTCACTGACGCCACGCAACCACAAGCTCTCAATAGCAGCAGGTGCTAACTTCGGATCCATCAGTTTCCAAGCCAATTCCACAGGCAACTCCTTCAAAGTAGAATCAGGACAAACTTGCCAGAAGTTGTTTACACATGAAAAGTAGAAGTCCACAATCTCACTGAAAACTCTTATAATTACGGATATATATTGAATGCTTGAATTTTCTTCCACCATCTTGAGTGCGATGGAGTGAAGATCGAAGGTCTTGATGAGTGGATGCATACCATCATGAGTTGGATTTGGAGGATCAGAAAACTCATCATCGATGGAAATGTGGAGATCGAGTATCAAGTAAGGTGACATCAGTGTCTTGACCAACTTATTCATGTTAAACTAAATTGATAATTCAATCAGCCTCGAACTAGTCATGACAAAAGATAAGATTAACATACCAATGACAAAGGATCATTGTTGGAGTCTAACTTCAACAGAAACTCCGAGGATGATAACTTCTATTTTTTCGGCGACCTCGTTAGGTACGAATGCCTCCAACTCGGTGACGGTGGGGTGACCAGAGTGATGTACGATGTGTTCAAATGAAAGAGACAGATGACGAGGAGTCATGTTGAGCAAAATCATTGCTACCATGTCCTTCTTCGATGGCGCTGTTAGATTTAATTCAAGATGGAATGTCGGAGAAAATATTCCCAATGAAAATAATGCATCAAGGCACCCGGTTACT
The DNA here is from genome assembly GCA_022606235.1 of Abortiporus biennis. Lineage (NCBI taxonomy): Eukaryota > Fungi > Basidiomycota > Agaricomycetes > Polyporales > Podoscyphaceae > Abortiporus > Abortiporus biennis. The sequence continues at coordinate 644,525 of JABYQP010000011.1, forward strand.
GCAAACAGATTAGACTACGCTAGGGAACTGTTGATGGCTCTGTTCCTCTTGTGCAGCTGTGTCAATGAAGTAAGTGATGTTCCCCCAGCATAACTTTGGAAGAGATGCAGAGTTGTGACGGATGGGAAGGTTTCAATAAGAGTTTGCAGAGAGGGGTCAACCGCCGTCATTGATAAGGAAAGTCCAAATGAATACACGTTCGGTAGTTTAATATCGGAGGAGAAAATGATATTGCAGGAATAGAGCATAAGTTTTGTCAATGTTTGCGCGAAAGGTTCCAATAATTTGATTGGAAGTGAAGGGCAATCCTCTGCAAAACGCGAACGGAATCTCAGGTCCAAATGGACAAGGAGGGCCTTTGTGGTACGAAGAAAATGGAAAGTATCTGCCTCGTATGCAGGATCGACTTTAAGAATCTTGAGCTTTGTGGATGTCGAGATCAAGTCTCCGAGAGCCGGGGGCTTGAGCTTAAAATACATCGCTAGATTATTATCGATGGAAAGTTTGGTGAGATTTTTGGCATTTGAAAGAATCTTGACCAAGTTGACTATCATTTCTTCGGAGGCGGGTTCATTTTCATCATCATCAATGGAAAAATCTAACGAAAGGTTGGTTAACATGATGCATCTTTTTGGAAAGTCACGAAGAATGAAATCGCAGAATGAAGGAAGTTTGTCAAGTTCGTCGATGGTATTGCTGCGGGCGAGAAGGTGAGGCAGAGTCACATGGTACAGAAAATGGCAAGTTCCCACGTATCGAACGAGGTCACCACGAGATTGAATATGAGATGCGAGGTATACGAGGATATCGAGAGGGACCATTCTCATAGAAATACACACAGATGAGAGGGAGGGGGGAAGGAATAAATTTCGATGGCGATGGCGATGGCGAAAAGGGTCCAGTATTCTTGGAAAACAAACCCTTCGTTGTCAATTGCCACAAGTTGGCCACAAGCCAAAGGACCATTCGGGGGTGTGTGACCGTGTGAAATCAATTGTGATCCTTTGTCGCGAGTCTTTGAAATTGCAAGAGTCCTCTTTGCATCTCAAGTCACGCATTTACAAGGAACCTTTTCACTTCGAAATTAACAAGCTCCCACCGAATCGATGATATGAGTATGAACTAAAATTAATCTTGTTGAACCTACTAACATATTCGCAGACTCTTTAACCATCAATTCTGCTGGGCCAGCTGACCATGACTTTGGTATGTACTGACATCCAAAAACTCTTTCAGTAATCCAGTACTCTATACTGATATTGCGTTAGGTAGCATCGTAATTACTATCACCATCATCCCACTCCATGTTAGTGCAACGCGTGCTTCAGTAAGTAATCTTGTAGTCACTATTGAACATTGAACGAGGGCGGCAACTTACTATTATTAATGCTTATTTGGCACCTTCAGTAATCTGCGAGTCACCTGAAGGGCGACCATATATCCCTGTTGAAAGTCGGACGCGAATACCACTCGACGTGCCGTCTGAAACATGAATCCAACTTAGTACAAGAATACAACTGTCTCTCGAGGATTCAACTATCACTACGATTATTCATCTTCCAAACCGGATTCAACAGCTACCGTCTTGTTCTGTCATGGCTTTCCCTCCACCAGCCATGATTGGAGATTCTCCATAGCGTACTTCGAAAAGCTGAGGGATGGAGTACTCGTGCAAGATTTTCTGGGGTATGGAGGTACATCGAACCCCGATAATCTTGCCTCATACGTTGGCAGCGGTCTTACAAGAGACATCGTCGATATCCTTGATGAGGAGAAGCTCGTCAAAGTTATTGCAATCGGTCATGATTGGTGCGTAGTACCAGATGGATCTTTGTATTCTGACACTTTGCAACTCATGGTAAACCAGGGGATGTCAAGTTATCTCAAGACTCGCAAATTGGTACCCAGAGCGAATCCTTGCATAGGCGTTCTTGGTTTCAACATATATGCCTCCGAACCCGATCAATAACTACGAAGAATTTCTCAAAATATCGCGAGCGAAGCTAGGATACGAACTTTCTGGGTATTGGGAGCTCTTATCAGCAGACAATGCTGAACAAATCATCTTCGAACATGTGAGATATCAATCACAGTGACTCCAATTTTTAACTAATACTCATCCGACTTGCTCTTGTTTTCAGTGGGATACATTCTGCCCCATTGTATTCCCAAGTGATCCGTCAACATGGGCTACCCATCTTACCCCTCTTGGTGCATTTTGGAAGACTCTAATGAGCGATTATTCCCGCCTCGCCCTACTTATTGGACCAATGATGACAAGGCACTCTTTACGGAGACTTTTGGCAACGGCCTCAAAGCACCTTTGTGTTGGTATCAAGCGCAAACTTTGGGACTCAGTTCCCGTGATGATGCAAGTAAGCCGTTCATGTTCATTTGCACCCCCTGAATCACGATGTTTACATCGAGTACTCAGATATACCTCTTTCTAAATATTTTCCACCTTCATTTAGTCCGATTTTCTTCAGCGCGGCTCTTCACGGCAGAATCTGTCTGCCTTCCGGAGCAGATTCATTCAAACAAGATAGGTTTGTCGATCACAAAGTCACCATCAAGGAGTACAGTGGGGACCATTGGTTTATTCTCTCTCATGCAGAGCAGATCAATTGTGATTTGAATGCATGGATTATTGACTCAGGTTTCAGAATTCTGTAAGTTGGGATTTGAAGATTCGTTGTTAGCCGGGCAATGTACAATTATCATACAGAGAAACGCTAGTAAGATTAGAGTCCTTTCTTTGTCATGATGGGGAATGCGTAGTAGGAGCCTGTATTTTTCACCTATGTTATTGTGAATTTCGTTGTCTGCTTGAGAATATTTGCAAATAGACGCTATGCCACGAGTTTCTTGTGATCACCCCGACTTCACATATTCAACTTTACAACTTGACACATTACACTTATGCTGCCCCTCGATATTCTGGTATATCTTCTAACACATTTCGACAGTAGGCGTGAACTACTTCGATATGCTTCAACCTGCCATTTTTTATACAATGCCTCCTTGCCTCATCTCCTTGCTTACAGAAATGTCATAACAGATCCCCACAAACTCTCTTCATTTTGCGATTTTATTCTCAAAGATTTTCCGAGAAGATGTGAGATGTTGATAGATCTTCATCTAGATATCAGCTATCGACTCGAGTCATGCACCCCGAATACTGCAAGGAAACTGCTCGAGGTTCTTTCATCCACCAAAAACCTATACCAATTTACCATGTCTGATCAGAGAAAGTTCAGAGAAAAACTTGGTCTAGGCGAGAAAGGATTCGGAGAGCTCATCGCTGGGTTCTCCAAGCTTAGGATCCTGGAGATAGGAGCTGCAGAGGAAATCAACACCCTTCATTATCTTCGTATCACTAAGGCACCACTTCTCACTCTCAAAATTGCCTTCGAGTGGCGAACTGTGGAATACGAGGAAAGACCCCACTTTTCAACTTCATTACTTGAATCCTTCGCGCAAACACTGAGAAGACTCTCGTTGAAATGGATCTATATCGACTTTTCCAACATCGTCTGTCGTAGCGTACATACGTTGACTCTCAAGAACGCACAGCAAAACTTCTCATTACAATCCCTCATTTCATCATTCCCTTCTGTACACACATTGTACGTCGATACATCGGATGGTATATCTTTCTTGTTCAACGATAAAACGTTGAAACGAAGCTACAAGAGAAATCGATCCGTTGATAGTACATCAACGTGGCCTTGTTTGCACATACTCGCAGGGCACTTGGACTCCTTATTTGCATTGGGTTTATCCTCTCCTACATTCCATCTTCGTCTTCACGGTATCAATATCGTTAATGGTGCCAGGATTGCTACTCTTTTGAGTGATATCCAACCTCAACATCTCGACATTACATTTGTCCCACACCATCACGAGTATTCCATTACTGCCGCACAGTTGGAAACCGTCATTCCGAGTCACGTCGCATCGAATATTAAAGTCGCCATTTTCCGCATCTTACTTGATTCATCAGATGGAGATCCAATGGTATTTGCTTTCCGTGTCCTGCATTTTTTCGGTATATTCAATTGATTCTTCATTCAACCTAGTTGGCAGTGTACGCATTAACGAAAACACTCAAATCACCATGCGTGATACTGCATCTTTCCACTTACAAGAAACCTGATTTTACTGTCGACATCGACTTGATAGCGATGAAGGTTCTGGTAGAGAATCTGGATATTCGGTATCTGGCGATAACGGCTCTTGTTAGGCATAACTATTACAACACATACGGTGGTAAACTTTGGCGGGTCAGTCCTCAATCCACCCTGGAGGTGTTGCCGAGAGAACTGATCGTAGAGTTGGAGGATCCTGGTTCGGCTTTGGATACTATTGAGAAGCTCAATTCATCAGTGTAAAGTTTTGACAATGAGGTAGAATGATACTCGCGGTCATACATGCAAACCCATGATCATTTCTCCTCGAGGTTTCAAGTCCGGATAACAATTGAAACAGTCCCAATCGGAAATTTCTAAACTGAAGGTGGCAAAAAGAGGAAAATCAGCACTAAGGATCATCGCCCGGAGTGAAGAAGTGTATTCCATGAGCAAGTGACTCCTTGTATTCTTCGACAAAGTGACCATTTTCGAACACGTGTTAGATGAATGAGAAGTGTTGCCGAGGAGATATTGTGCGCGATAATATGAATAGTTTAAGGGTAAGGGAAACATTCAAGAGACCTTGTAGGAGGATATCGACCAGTGGGCTCTGCAAGCTCAGCCTATGAATTTTAGGAGACCAATAGTAGAAAATGGTAGGATAGCGCATTCCATCCAGGGTGATGTAAAAGGCTGCTGTAAGCTGACCGGGAATTTACTAGTATGGTGTTCCCTTCTGCGCAAAGCCCCTCAAGAATCTCGACCTTCGTGAGAGGAGCCAATAAATTATTCAGACCTTTCGTGCCAATCCTGGGGTATGATCGGAGGTGTCACGGGTTGCAGTAATTCCAATGAGATTTGAACCGTTTGACTGAACATTTTTGACCAGATTCGATCGAGCAGACCGAGTTCTGCATAGTGGGAATTGAAAAAAAGGGTTAAAAGGGTTTTCTCAGCAATCTATCTGCAAAGTCGTGAACATATGATACATATCGGACAGGTCAATCAGAACGGACTCACAGATTCAAGAACCTCCGAGGCCCAGTACGATATTGGAGAGGTCGAGAAGGGTAAGTCAGTGAGAACTTTTACAGACAGCGACAAGTGGTAGCATGATGAAGTACTTCGAATTTCAAACAGCATGGATGAGATATGTGAGGATATCGACGGGGAGCAACCTCGCAAGGGTTGTAAAATTTGCCAGTGGCCCAGGTCGGAGGCCTCCAGGATCTCCTGAACTAATGTTTGCACTGTAAGATTATCACAGATTAGTAGGGCCTCACAGCTATTTAGATTTGAGTGAGTAGGAGGGTCACCGTAACATAGTACTAGTAGTACTGTAGTAGCCGTCACATGCTGAAATTGATTTTCGAAGAACAATGCGACTTTTAGATGAAGTAATAAGCACAAAACTCTCACGGCTTCAATAATGTCTCATCACGATCTTGTTGCCATCATCAGCTGCTCGAGTATGCACACTGTGATACACTTTACATGATGAAAGCAACTGGAAAGAACAGCCATCTCACACTAGACTATATCTAAAACTATAACAAACGCATAACAGTCTCAGAAATCGGTCTACACCTTCAAAAACTTAGCATGCCACAGTAAGTTATGGCCATGTTTAGCTTCTTTTCGGGTCTTAACATACTCACAGCATAATGTCTTCAATGCAGGTCATGGAATTGGGATAATTTTGGTAGGCATCCCACTCTCATTCAAGTGATTCGATAAATGAATACTGAAACTTGTGGAAGGAACCGCTCTGGAAGTGGTCGCATTATCTGGCCCGTTCCTTCCAGCAATGGCTGTTGATGGCATCGCTTCGTTTCTACCAAAGCCGCTCCGTTGTAAGTGCAAAATGGAACTCTATATGCTAGCGGTAGTCCTGGTGAAACCTGACGTCTATTTTTTGTGTAGATGCGGTCGACATCGTCTTGGCACCCGTAACTCTACCTTTGGGTGTTCTCCTGCTCGGTATGTTCGTATTTCTCTACCTTGGTTCTTCGGTTACTCACTCCTGTCATGTAGTTGGTACTCTGGGTGTCGTAGGCATCATTGACTACGGTGGAAGAGCCGTCAGATGGTGCGGGGCGCGTATTCATATCTCTCATCCAAAATATTGATCAAATTCCACCAGGATCGGGAATCTCTTTATTGGCAGTAGTCCAAGGCTTGATCAATCGTAACAACTTGAGACGTGCAATGATAAAAGCAATCCAAAGCGACCTCCTTTGCTTTGACGCTAAAACTTGTTACTTTCTCAAAATTTTCACGCATGAATGTAGAGTCGGTAAACATCCAATATGCTCATTTTTCTCTAACTCGCTTTCCCAGGTCTACTTGGAGTTGGACGTCGTAGAATGATGTCCACTGCTTCAAATTTAAACACTGTGAGGCGAAATTCCGCATCAAATTTCCCATCAACCATATCTTTCACTTTGGAAATGAAACATGGCCGAGAACTTTTCCGTGGCGTCAGGCTTGGAGAGGCAATCCATGGGGAGTTGACGCATGTTTGACCAACACTAAATCGGTGCAACCAAAGTGACCTATACCTGCTAAGGTAATTCTATTTACAACGGATCTCGCGACTGGGATGATTCGTTGCATACTACTCCAAAGCCCGAGTTCACAAACTCTTCAATGAAACTCTGATTATACGTTACTCGCGCCTCTACTCAACCTGGTACCACTGCCAACATACCGAATGTATTCGGGAGTCGGGACCATGAAACATTCATCAATGTCCCATTTTTTCGTTTGACCTTGGCGCAAATAGACTAAGTCAGCTGAATCGTGGAAGATCTGTCAAACAGGAACACGCTGTTCATCAAAACTTATTGATCAAACAATTATTGGATATAACAGGAAGGTCACGTATTTTATGCGAAGGTGATATATAAACTCAAACAGCGTTCGAGTGTGAACAGGCCCGCTTCCCTTATTCTTTGATTTGCCAGTCGTCCTTCAAGAGACGCCCAATACCATCGTATGGCTGAGCCCTCCCTCAATAGCACAAAGTGAGTCGTTTGATTGCTTGAATCGTTGTGATATAGTTCTGATCAGTTGTGAATAAAGTGGAGAGTCATCAACGACTGCTCTAGGCATGAATTCTTTTATCAGAACGTGGACAAAAAATCGAACTAACTAATTTCACGATTTTCAACCTGCAGACGAATGGATGTTGGCAGTCACGTTTGCTGGACCTGCTTACTTTTCTATCTTATTGAACAACTATCTGAAAGAAAAATACACCCCGACTTTCCTTCGATGTCAGTATCATAAATCCTTATGCGAATGTAGCTTTCACCCTGACAGCTTTTCGCGTAGACCTAATAAATACCCTTTTATTTCCTATAAATGTGGTCGCAAGCTCAATAGCACTTTGTGGGTTATCATCTTTGTTCTCAATTCAAGTCATGACTGCTGACCATATGAATGTTAGTATTTGCGATCATTGGATCGTGTCTTAAAGTATTCTTCTCGTGCATGTTCAGTTGGTCAGTTTTCATCCTTTCACATCACTCGTACCTACAAATGTCTGATTGTGATTGTTTGTTAGCTGCAGAAAACCTGAACGTTCGCCATCACCTATTCCTTTAAATCCAAGTTACCCATCCGGAATATACCAAGAGAAAATCATATCAGAGCATCAAAGTCTTTCGACGGCCACAGCGACCACCCATGTACGGTCAGATCCTTCTCAAATGGTATAGATTTGGTTGGAGTCCTTGAGTCTGTTTTCATGCAGCATATATCATAGTGTACCATTAGTTAAATGCCTGTCCTATTATTATTATGACCCGATATGGAGGAATCATTTTATTAACGAACGATGATCTAAAGACAAACATCGGAGAAAACAAGAGATGAAGTGATACAGAAGATACTTATGCGGGACAACAGACAACAGATGCGTGTAGATTACATGACTTGATGAGATACATGGAGAGCCGTAAGAAAACCATCGGGGAGCAAAGAAATTGAGAGAAAGGAATGACAATAGTTAAAAGAAATATGCAAATGAATGTGAATGAGAGTGGGATGTATATAGCACATTAGATAGATGGAACTGATGAAGAAAGAATGACGACAGGATAGGAATATATGATTGCTCACAATGAGCCATCTGGGAACGGATCAATGGTTCCGTTGTAAACAGGATATGCTATGTTGGTGAAAGAAGGTGGCCGTCAGTTACCAACACCGACTGAAGTAAAGACGACACGTACAGGAAAAGAAAACGACAAGACATGCTGATATGATGTCATGGGGGATTGCATGGTTTGATAGAGCACATAAGGTCAGATATACCCACAAAAAACGTCTCGACTCGAGTTGTTCGTCCGAAACGGGAATATACTGGTATGCAGGCAGCCTATACGGACAAAAATCAAGCTCAAATATCCTGTTCTCATGGATCACGAAATGCAGGTAATAGTATTCTCGACCATTCGGTGCAGTGTATGAGTATATGAGACGCGGTGAGCATGGGTCTGAAGATAAAACAAAGATGTCAAAGGTCATCGAACCTGTGTTCAATCTGAAAATCACTTACTAAATTGTTCGATTGGTAGAATCAGGGACATGTCGAACAGAAGAAAACTAGATTATGAGATGGTATCTAAAAGCGTTGGAGAGGTATGTGAGAGGAACGGGTATGAGGGATGAGGTATAAAGGTAAGAGGTTCAAGTCGAACTGAAGCGCTTATATATGTTGCTCCCTCCAACCGACGCGGACCCACCGATCGCCATCAGTCACGGCCACGCGTCCATGGACATAGACAAACAATCCTGATAATCCTTTATCTTACAGAACTCATTTTAGCGTGGATTAGATGCGAATATAGCAACGGGTGGCTCACAGTTTCCAGGATTTGTCCAAGGGCCACCAGACAACCGGCTGTGGATTCTCTCGCCTTTGTCCTTACCTTGCAATCCACACTTCCTATCATGGACTCCTTTGACCTCCACGCGCAAGTCTTGGAGCTGGCCAAGGATTTGGGCATCCCATGTGTTCGTATGTCCACGGACGTTCAGACGATTCCCCGGTACTACCCAGCCGTACATCAGCATCTCCTCTCAAACCACCAGGCCCTTCCATCCTAATCGCTCTTCGTCTGCCGTAGATCTTCATCCTGGCTTGCCTCCTTTAAAGAGTGACCAACACCACGGTAGTGAACAATGGCTGGTCCGTACGCCCTGCGAGCCAGTGAAGACTTTCATGAAGGACGATGCAAGATTCGACAGCCCCAGATGCGGACACCAACTCGAGCAACGACCGATATTTCCCTGCGTGCATGCAATGACAATGGAAGCGTAAACTGGACGACAGCAAAATTTTGACGGCAGATAACCCGTAGGGGTGTCGCACAATACCAGATTGCTATTGCTCTAGGCGCCTACGGCCAAAGGAGGTATGTGTTTCGTGGTTGTCCATGCCCTCAAGAAATCTCATAGAAGCATTTGGCTTAGACGATGAATGGTAGCCTGATGCTTGGCCAAACGATGTACCTCCCGCTATAAGAACAAAACGCAACAAAGTCAACACGTTATTCGTATCACTATTTGATGACATACTTTACCGAGTTTCCTTGGATGGGGCTTGATATTGAGTTGGAGGTGGTCCAGGGATCTCTTTCATCTGTGTTTCAAATCCGATTGTTAACGTTTGCCACTGTGACCTACAATCCTCTCTCCTGAAGCACCACACATGGTCCCGTCGGGGTTGGTTTGAAGCTGCCTTACTCGGAATGACAGCGTACGGATACGCGATACCGGTATAAGTCCAACTGGTCCACTTGTATGTCAGGATTCCTAAATCAGATGTACGACGGCTGATAGGAAGAAACAGGTACGAAGGAGTCCATGTCTATCCTTCTCCGCAGAATTGATTGAATAATCTCGGTGCAGAAACCACCGTGCTAAGTAGAAGATTGACCTGAATCTCTGACATATGTCTTCGATACCTCAGTCACCACACAGAAGAGTCGTGTTTGACTTGTCACCTCAAGTTGATACAATGTCCAACCAACAACGGGCGAGTGCCAATACAATGATGGTCATGGCTGGCTCGGAAACTCGCTGTAGAGGCGAGAATGCGTCAGGGCGATAGTATCGTACGATTATTTTGAAGAGGGGTCGTATATCGCTAGCTTAAGCTACGAAGACCCTCAGCTTTCATCGATACGGTTAGAAATCATATTATACCAGATCATACCAGAACCTAGGTGGAGTTGAGCGTTCGGTTACATGGTCATGTCATACTACAGACTCACAGGGTGGATCTATATGCGTGTCTGGGACTTAAAAATGGCATGAATATCTGGTACTTGTAGAGTACCATCGAACAACTGAAATTTTTTGTGATATATTTCGTTCTACTTTCGCCTTTCTCGAGTTCAGATTATGTCTCTGGTAAAGTTTTCATTTCCACTGTTTTCAAAAAGAAAAACAACGAACAACGAATCAACATACCTCTTGATGTTGACTCTGTACTCTGTCTGAATCAGCGAAAGTATACTCCCGCATTATTTTTGTCGCAAATTGCAATGAATTCAGAAAGCTCGAGAGAAATAGCAGATATAATGGAAAAAATTGTCGATTTTCCAAGATGACAGAGAGAGGCAACCACCGCGCCTCTACTCAACGCCAGCTTTGTCATGTTTGTCTGTATTAGGGAATTTCCCTGAGGCTCAGGATCGCTAAAATGGATTATGTAATAGAATGTTTGAATGTGTGTGATCTCAACTCTTGAATCACAGGGAAAGAAAATTCATTAAGATGATACAGTGAGTTTATTATGAACAGATATCAAGATATAGAAGACATATATAGAGACAACAGGTACAGTATCACTAGTTGCGTACTCGAATGGTAACGTTGCACCATGAGTGTGCGGGTAAAATCGATGAACACCGTAAGTTGCGTCGACGAGTAAGTGTTGATACAAGAATGCTTCGAACTCATTGAGGCCTTAGATGAATACTCGAGTTTGTATCTTAGCTATACATGAATCCGATAATCAGCTGTCTGAAGTGAACAAGAAAGAGATAATAATGATACATACCTCGGGACTCCATAGCATCCAAGCACAAAAGACGAATCTGTTCCGGGATCAATCCATTAGAGAGTTCACCCATCAAAAGTTTGGCCCAAATTGCGGATCTAGTGCTGATCTGATCATCGGGTACTGGGGCGTAATCTGGCATTCCATCTCTGAATCCTTGCAACTCATGAAAGATGTTTCCGAGGATAACAAAATGCGAGATGTAGCATCTATGTTTGTCATAATAGAAGAGACTTGGGAAGCGAGGATCAGGATCTACAGAGGGATCAGAGCAACATTTGAATGGTGAAGATGAGAAATTCTTACTGAAGTCTTCGTAGGAACAGATGACAGACATTTCGATATGAGAGTATTGATGGGTAAAAGTCGAATGCACAAGTCTGGGGGAGGGTGTGTTGAAACAGACCTCCATGTCGAGCGTTTTAAACGAAGTGAGAGCGCTTCTTGAGAGTGGCCCCATTGCTCATCATACTGCCTATGGACAAAAACTTGTCACGATCACAATTTTTGTGGACAAATAGAGCTGTCCAAATACATACGTCAGCACGAGCAGATTCTTTCAGCAAGAACTCACTGTGGATTGTCCATTGTCCGTACGAGTGGATGGCCGTCACTATACATCAATGAAAGAGATGTCGATCTTCTCGTGTGGATTCGATCCCCTTTTTTTGTCTCCGCAGCACGTAGATGTGACACATGTAAAGATAAATTTACATCCATAGCAATCCACAAAAATTGTGGAAATATCAGAGCTGTAGAGAAATATAACATGTTCGTTAGAATTCGAATCAATCAGTAAAAATTGTGCACTGGCGACTCAGCTGAACAAGATTTTGAGGGTTTCTACTTCAATTTCAGAAAGAAATTAGATCATATTGCTCTTTCATTGTCCTCAAAGTCACTGCAACGATGCACGTACCTTTAACGTGTTCGGATTTTTTCATTCACAAATCCTTCGTAGACGCTCTGTTCAATGTCCTTTAGTCGATAGCTTCCATAGTCGATTGTAAGACAGTCTATGGGCATATTCAGCCATTTGCAACGACTGAGACAATGATGAACACGATGAAAGCAGGTGCCACTGCGAGTGCATGCTGGGGATTTCGTACTTGGAGGACGACACGTGGAAGCACGTGGATCTGAACAGTCGAACTTGAATTTGACTTGAATGAACCGCTCGTGGTTAGTACCAGACTTTGACCGCTTCAGTCAAGGCTCGAACAAAAATCTCAACTCATCCTCTCACCTTGCTACTCCGATACGACGCCATCATAGAAATCCTCGTCGCGATGATTCGGAACGTTTCAATAATCAAGCAGCCCACAAATATCACTCAGTGGTTCAACTTTCTCTAGGTTTTTAACTCGTGATGGTGTCTTTCTGCGGACTGTACTCTAGTAAGTGTTTTAAGCTGATGTATGCGTACGATATGTTACACAATCATAAAGTTCTGTTTCTTCTGCGATTTGCTGATGTAATTTCTCTAGCTTCCCCTATCTCTTTCAGGTCGCATCTTAGTCGTCCGCGTTTTGAGGACCTGGACTGTCCTGAAATTGAGATGAATGTTCTTCTCCCAAAATATCCAGACGTCACTGTGATTCCATTGGAGACGAAGATTTTCTGCTATGCCGGCCATCGCGCGCTTTAGACTCTCCAAGGGAATCACTGTCCTCGTGGGTTCACTGAATCACGAAGAACTGGGGCATAATTGAAGAAGTTAATTTCACCCAAGAATAGAGATGCGACTCGGAACTTTCAACTAGCATCTTTGCAGAACCCTTTGGAGTTTCTCCTCCATTCACCTTCCTCGTCTCAACTTGAAGGGTGTCTACCTGCACTCGATCGTCGCCAAACCTATTGCTTCGGCGATGCAAACGGGTGAATCTACGGGATCGACGTCAAAGGAAACCAACACTGCATAAATCTTCATTCACGTATGTAAATATGTCCAGCTTATCTCCTCTCAGCTTTCCGCTCTGACGTGAAACATTTATTAAAGATGCACCAACATTTTGGCTGTCTTCTGTTAGCCTGTATCGTGCGAAAAGTCCGCACTATGAAGCATGCAAACGTTGAAATCGGCCGTTGTGCGCGATTGTTCACGCTCGATCGTTACTGTTATTTCATACATGGACCTGACATGTTGTGAGCTCTACCAAACTAATTATAAAGTTCATTCATTCACATATGTTCACATCTGACAATTTTCAGAACAGCACAGGAACCTTTCTCGAATTGTCTTTGGCAAGGCCGAGACTCGTTTGCAAGGTCACCAGGTTTTCGTCCCTCAAGATACCTCGTCTTCAATAGGACGCGGACCGAATTGATACCAGCGCTGAATGTTTCTTCTTCCAATCGCAGTATCAGAAAGGAACTCGGAGAAAGTAGAGCACTCGTACATACGCAGTTTGGGACGGTGAGTCTTCGGCAGATGTGGGTGCTTACTCAGTGGCCGGTATCAAAGGCCTTTCTCATACACTTCTATTGTGTTTGTGTAACCCATCCGCGGCAAGGTCACCATCAGCAACGTATTAACTGAAAGCTGGGAAGTCCCCACTTTTAGTTTTTATCGCTCACATTTTTCTCATCGTCATGTACGATCATGGGCGTTGCACACGGCGTATCTTTTCCCCTCGGTGCTTTCGTTCCTCCCGCGACTTTTCCTTTTCGATACTGCAGTTCAGACTTGATGGTATTTTCAAAATCAATATCAGCGCTATCGTGGACATGGGATACCCGAAGGATTGGATGTGAAAGTTAGGAAGGATTAAGTTGGTCTGCTTCACATTAATCCATCTTCTGTGATACAGAACCCGGTGATCTGGAATTCCGGGAAGGGGGCGACTGGTTGATTGAGCTTCTTTCTTTCGCAGTTGTTGATTTGAAGTTCGACGGCTGGACAAATTTCCCGACTGCGTTCATGCCTTGTACCCAAATATGGTATGTTCTCACAATCACTGTGATACTGAGGCTATAACAAGAGTCAATAATTTTTTATTCAGCGTTCAACGTTGCTTTCTTTCAAACCTCTTCAACAACACTCGCTTCCGAAAATCTGTCAGGTTCAACACACGAATATGCCAACCAGGTTAAATCGCTTCGGGCACATCTTGCGGCGTTTGACTTGATATTGCTGTGTTTTTGGTACACGCGAACCTCTATGACACAAGCAATGGAAGGCAGAAGTTTTGTGCTTTCTAGGCTAGCCAAACATCGGTTCTCAGCATAACCCTCAGGCCACTCGGTTCGGCGTCTGCACGAGGGGTACACGCAGACAACAGACGGCGTGGATAAAATAAAGCGTGCTAGCCTCCCTGCACTGACCGTCTATGTCACCTTCTTGCACCACACTCGGTTCTATATTTCTGTAGCTGGATTTCAACGCGCGCTCTTTTCAGATCCATTCTCCTCGAAGACATCCGTAGCCTCCCAATCTAATCTCGTATTAAACCCATTGTTCCATATAGCGCACACGAATGGATCCATCTAGCTCTCATCATCCTACCCGACCTAAAACACCCAGTCCCGGTCATTCTAACGAAGATATTCGTCGTGCTGCGTCCTCGACGTCGGCAGCTGAAACACGTTCTGAAGGCGATCACACGCACGCAGGGGCACCAAAGGGCAAGCAAACACATCTCCAACCTAGTCCACCTTTATCCCGCAAGTCTTCGGCAGTATCAGTGGGCGGCGCCATATCCGGCCCCACTCCCATCTTCGGCATTCCCAGTTCCAAACCTCAACCAGGGATCACGATTAATACATCTATACCCTCTAGTCCCGGTACAGGTTCTAAACATCCTTCAATGAATCCTCCATCACCTATGAGAGAATCTCCAGAGGATGTCAATGGTTCTACTTCCAGATTGGTACCTCCTCCGCCTCCACCTAGTCATACCAAACCTCCTTCAATCGCTCTCCCCGATCCACGCTATCATGCTCGAGCTGACCTCGCGGAACCTCTTCGTACTCCGGGACTGACCCAAAGAGCCGGAAGCCCGCCTGTAAATACGCCTTTTATTGATCCTGGTCCATCAAATCAGGGATTGAGAACTGTTCCTAGTTTACCCCGACCTTCGCGAGCACTGAGTTATGGAGATAGAAGAGGAAGCAGTCATCGGCGTTCCACCATTACCAGTTTGGACGGAAATATGATGACAGGCGTGCAGAGCTTGAACATGTCCAGTGCGAGTGGAATGCCTAACAGTGGAAATGGCATCGGGATGGGCAACGGTAATGGTAATGGTAATGCCAATCATGGTATACCGGAAGAAGATCATGGGAAATCGCAAGCGGTGGATTGGATTGTACCATTGAACGGCGAGAGAGCTGGCCCAGTGGTGCGTGTTTTGTGTGTCAATGTTCACCTGAAAATTTCAACTTTCTGATGCATCTTACAAAATCAGTTGCGAGAGAAAACCGTTGAAGAACGGTTAGAACCCACGTTGAATCATGCAAGAGAGGAATTATCGAAGCACATGTCAACAGGTATAATCCCTTTATGTGTTGTTCTATATATGATGTAACCTTGACTGACGGTTTCTTTCAAGCTCGTAATACAGGCATGATCCTCAATATTGCCATCGGAGCTCAAGTGATTTTAGGAGCTTTGACTACAGGTATTGCAGCAGCGACAACAGGAAAACATACACAAATTGCAACTTCGATACTTGGAGGATTATCTACTCTCGCTGCCTCTTACCTCGCAAAATCGCGTGGATCAGGAGAACCAGAAGCAAGTATTGCACGTTGCAAAGATTTGGAACATTTTGTTCGTGAGTGCGAGGCGTTCGTGTTGGATCATGGTTATCATATCGGTGATGAATATGATGAAACCATTAGACGGTATAGGAGCAGGTTTGAGGCAATTTTAGGGAATGGACCGAATGGTGTAGAAGATTATCAAAAAGAAAAGATGTCTCAACCTGTCTGATGATTGAAGTTTGCATGTTTATTTGATCTTATTATCTTGTTCATGGGACGTTTGGGACATGTGTTATCCATGCGGCGATTTATGCATTTTGCTGCATGGTCGTTCAAGGACTGTTTTCAACATTTTGGGATTTTGGAGATTCGTACCGGTATTGTTATTAAGTTCTTATTTCTTGTTTCAGTTGTTAACTTGTTAGTACTATACTGTATCAGTCCCTCCACACTACATAATTTCTATACCCCGTATTTCAAGTCATTTGAAGACATTGGTGGTGTTTAACAGTACGATATATACAGCAACATCAGCGATATTTATTGCGACTATATCAACACACTCATCACTTCGAAAAAAGGCATAAAGAGCGAATCCTTGATTTCGTCGTCGATGATGTGGTTGGAACCTTCGGGTTGCGGTCATGAGAGACTATCTAGATTCTTCGAATAGTGCAGCACGTTGAACGTTGAACCCCGGATCACTCGAGTCATATTCACAACTTGATAATATTTGGGCGTTGATGGAAGTTTACTCCAGGAAATTGAGCCATTAGGAATGACGTCGTTCGAGTGTTTTGATACGCAGACAGAATGAACGTCTGTAGAAAGGTAACCGCAAAATATACCATAACAAAAAAGAAGAGAGAGAGAGAGAGAGAGAGAGAGAGAGAGAGAGAGAGAGAGAGAGAGAGATACAATGTAGGAAGATCAGAAAGGGAGTAAACTGCCTGCTCCTCGTAAAGCCATTTGTCCGCCAAATCGTAGCGTCTGAACACCTCCTGGGAAGTAAGCAAGGACATACGAGACAAGTGCGACAACCTAAAAATATTAATGGTCAGCAAGATAGTTGGGAACAAGGAGATACAGGATACGAACTTGTACGATTGCGGATAAAAGAGAGCCGATATATGAATGCGCCTAAGATGGTAAATGCAAACAAGTTGGGTCAGAATTTTGAAAGCCTGAATCACAATTCAGTGTGGCATGACATACTCCCAATGAAAAATATAAGGTTAATGCGAGACTTCCGATATATGTGAGAGAAAATGGTAGGCGTTCTTTCGATACGAGATGTTTGAGGTGGTTTATGGGTCCTATCAGGACAGAGAATCTATACGCGTTTTCCCAAAGACATTCAAGATGAAATAACTGGTGTATCTGAGATTTTTACTCACCCGAACATGACAAGTAGACTTCCTAGACTGTGCCAAAGGATATCAGTCTTATAAAAGAGAAAAAACGAAGATAATACCATACCTGAACGCCAAAGCAAACTTCGCAGGTCGGAGAGCCAATAGTGGTAACGTTAAGAACGCAACAAAGAAGCAAA
Organism: Abortiporus biennis; assembly: GCA_022606235.1. Lineage (NCBI taxonomy): Eukaryota > Fungi > Basidiomycota > Agaricomycetes > Polyporales > Podoscyphaceae > Abortiporus > Abortiporus biennis. Next base: position 661,986 of record JABYQP010000011.1, read on the forward strand.
CAGCAGCTCCTATCAAGCATCCTCCAAATCCCAACAGTCTAAACAGCACGGTAGTAGATTAATGATCGTCAAACTTGTCCGCACAAGTAAAATGATGATAATGTTACTCACCTCTCCCATCTCGACAATGCAAAGTACGCCTCATCTTCATTAGACCTCTCACCACTGCTCAAGGGTATATATCCTCCACCGCTTGCTATGCTATTATAAAATCTTGAAAAAGGGTTTGTTGACGTGTTTTCCTGTTGGGCTTGTTGCGAATCATCGTTGTTTCCTCTCGCCCAACGGAACTGTGAGAGATTGGATCGAAAGTTTTGTTCTGCTGTAGGGGTCGGCATCCTTTTGATGATTTATGGAATTCAAGATATCAGAGGGAATATCCAGTGGTATTTGTGGGTAGAATACAAGGGTAAAGAGCGGATGAACTCAATGCGCAGAGTCGCAACAGATGACAGTTGGCACAGACTAGGTATTTGGAGTGGAGCGCCTCACAATAAAGCTGACGTAATTGAGCTCTCGCGATCACGAATTTGAAGTTGAATTTGTTTAATTGTGTGACGCTTGTCACACCGGCCGGGCAGCCTCAGGCTGGAGGGGAAAGACTGTACATATATCTTTTCTACAGATAATTTCCACAGTATTTCAATACAATCTTGGCTATGCAGTGTATATTTACTGAACAGTACTCAACCTTAATATGATCGGCACAGTGAATTTGATGGGTCTACGGAATCTACTACTTAGTACTACTACAGTAGGTTGATTTGAACGAACGTGAGTGATAATCGTAGGGTCATGAGGAATACGTATGCGGTAAATAATTGACTACGGTTAACAAAATTGTAGAAGATACCTCAATTTAGCAATCTACACCACCTCGATGGCACCATTGACACGAGCACCCTTGTGATTTGCTTGAGCTTTTTCTAAGGGTGCGGCGGAAACTTCAATCTTTTCCGAATTTTTCTGCATCTCCAAGCTCCCAGAACAAGCCTCGACATCGATATCAGCAACAACAGATGTTTCTTCAACCTCGACCCGATAGAACACGAGTACCGCGATAAACGCAACACCAATGATTGCAAGGAGGAACCAAAACGCGGCAGCTCTTCCATTGTAGTGTGTAGGGCCACCATGTTTGGCTTCAACACTCGTCTGAATAGAGGCATCGATAGCAAGACCGACAGCTGATCCTAGTTGAAGGGCACAATTGAAGATTGCTCCTACAGTACCGGCCATGGCGGGAGGAGATGCTCTGAAGATTGCAATGCTAAACCGAACCGATCAAGTTAGTAAACAGCCCTTTCAATGAATTACAGCAGTTTCTTTGTACTTACTATGAGTGAGTGTAAGTCAGCATCGCACCGCTAGATCCAATGATAAATGCGGGGAATACAAAGCTCCAGTATTTCGACGGCGAGTCTGCCAAAGCCTCCAATATGGTGGCAACCATGAGGAGAATTTCCGCGAACAACAGAATATACTTGGTGCTGATCTTCTTAGCAAGTCCAGATGAGAAACTGACGAACAAGCAGAAGACTCCGATGGGAAGCCTAATAGTATTGATTGATCATCAATGAGAGATGTGACGAAATAATTCTACAATGGAGGACTTACATCCTGAGTGCGGTTGAAATAGCAGACCAATGATAGACGGTCTGCCACAATGTCGTGTACGTAGTGGAAGCTGTAGACCACCAAAAGTATGGCAATGCAGCGAGAGCAACGAGAACGGGGAAGTTGGGCAAGAACCATGTGCTTGGGGGTCTACCCAACATCATCAGATTACAATGCAAACTCAAACATACTAATGAGGACTTACACGGAAGCCACTTCTGGAGGTATTTTGGTCTCATAGTAGAAGAATCCTACCATCATAAATATGGATATGATAAGAGGTGCAAGTACCCTCGCAGATCCCCAGCCAGCCTCGGAGACGGATGTAAGTGCAAAGATGAACAGCGTAAGAGCGACTAAAGACAGTCGGTGAGAATTCATTTTCCCCATTAAAAAAGAATGACACATACTCGTCAAGACTGAAATGCCTCCTAAGTCGAGACTCTTCCAACGAGGACCACTGGAAGTGTGGTCACGATTCGAACGGGTTGAATCTTCTGGAACGAGGAGAAAGCATGCTCCAGAGATTGGTATCGACACGATAGCTACGAACCAGAAAACCCATCCCCAAGTCGCAAATTCGACAAAAACGGCACCAATAATTAATCCGAGAGCTAAAGAAAGCGTGCCAAATGATCAGCCTCAATGTAGAATTAAATTTCAAATGAGTAATCCATACCATTACCAATGGCGCCACAACCCCCGAACAAACCAAGAGCTCGGCCTTGTTCAGTGGGATCAGGAAAGAAATTTACCAAAAGAGTGAGGGCAGATGGTATCGTCAAAGATGCACCTGAAATGAACATATGTTACTATCGTCTGGAAAATTGAAAAAGGCAGAATCGACTTACAAACACCACTCAGAGCTCGAAGAACAATCAATGTGATTTTATCGGGAGAAAATCCTGCGCCTATCGAAAAGCAACCAAGAATAAATGCGCCAACGACAAAGGCATATTCTTTCCGGACGATAAAGTAAGTTCCCACTATTGAAGTACATTATAGATGTACTCACTTGGGCTGTAGATATCGCTAATCCGTCCGCTCTGAAAAATATTATCAGTGCAAGCATTGAATATTAAAATGATTTAAACATACAATGAGCAGGAATGCCGCAAAAGTCAGTTGGAAAGCACTGATGATCCAAGCGGTTTCCCCTTCAGCGATATCGAGATCCTTTACGAGTGTCGGAATGGCAGCAAAGAGTGCGGAGCCACTGACTGCATCGATGAACTGTGCAGCGCAAAATAATGCCAGGAGGACATATTTCCGGAAAGTCGATAATCGATGTTCTTTACTCTGCGCGAGTGTCGGAGTCAATGAAGATGCTGTATGAGGCGCAGGGTCAGACGACATAGAGCTTTAGAAGATGGGAGAATAGATGATAGAGGTTCGGGTGAAGATAGATGACCTGAGTAGGAAGACGGATCAAATTAAAAGGAAGTACTAAGTATGACAGCCAGTCGATGAAGAGAAAGGGTAGGCGGATAATTGGTAAGGTAGTAGGTGCCTCCATCCATGTTATTTATCGGCCTTTCGCATTGTGCGTGTGGCTGGTAGATGGTACTGAATTATCCAGGTTCTTTGGCAAGACTCCAGTGGCTTGAGTTGTTCGGAACCGCACGAAACGCTGTCTATACCTTCTCTCCTTCTTCGGCAGGTGCTTTGTCAGCATGGCCTATCCTCAACATTCGCGTGTCCGATTCGGTTGTACTACTTTTGTATAACGATATCGGACTGCTGGTATATCACGGCGTCTGTGAAGTAAATTCCGGTGGCTGTGGTCCAGCATAATGCTGTAAATCACCCAAATCGTGTCCAAACTTCGAGCATTCAAACCATTATTAGCTTCCTAGCTTGAATATGAATTGAGGGACCGGGCTAAATGACTGCTACTTGAAGATTCAGGCTGACTCGAAGACGCAACTCCACTGCCAGTGGGACTTGGAGAAGGTTTCGCAAAGTCACATTCATAACCGCACAGGGCAGATTTCTTGCTACAAAGTTGTTACAAACTGAGCATAATTTATAGAGTACCCCAAAGTTACGTGTTACATACCAAAGTCATTCAAAAGATATCTTCGGCATCTTCTCCTTCAAGTTTCAAATTCGATTCCGATTTTTTCTGAAATCTATATCGCCGTCGACTTGCTCCATAATAATTGAAATGGGGCATACCAACACTGTATTGGAATAAAATATAGAGAGTATGGTTCAACGTTCGGATTCAAGCTGAATTGCCAGTGAGTGTTTCGCAATCGTTTGCCTTCAGCGCTTCAGCTTTGGCAACAATCGCAAACGAATTCAAATAAGCGATTATTTGTCCTTGTTTACCAAAGGCCTCTAATAAATTCCCTCTTCTGTTTCAAAAAAAAAACCTTCGCAAGTCCATGAAATCGCACGACGGCCAAACAAAAGGGCCTGACCGGGAATTGAACCCGGGACCACCTCCAAACACAGCTGTTGAAGCCCTAAGAAGGTATCATACTACTAGACCATCAGGCCTCGAGGTGGAGGATCGTCCAGATAGTTCCGAATTTCCCTCAACTTTGTATAGGCAAGTGTACCGAGACATGGCAGAAATATAGGAATGTTGTTTGTGTGATTCAGAGACCGTCGATCCTGCTGAAAATGCCATTTATAATAGTGAATAAGCCATAAAGCGAGAGTTGTATTCAAAAAATGGCCTGTGCGACAACCCAGACTTTTTTTTTAGCATGAAATTAACAGAGAAAATGTTTGGTTGTTGCCATAGTATTTTCCTGTAGACAGTGAAACAAATCATTTTCATCAAGTAAGAATATATAGATATCAATAATTAAATAATACTTCTCATTAGCAGAAACTGAGTCGAACAAGGTAATGTACCAATTAAACCTGTCATTGAAATTTGTTGAAAGTCTCATTTAATATCAATGAAAAGGATGGAGAAAACAACGACATAGAATTGATACAACGACAGCGAATTATCTATATATTGGTAACATGGTATTAGGAATGTACGACGATGATGATAGTGATGCTACGACAATGAGTCTAGTGAAGGATTAATGCGGCTCCAAAAACGATGATACTGAACAATGCTGAAGAACGAAAACATGACCCAAAGATGAAAGTGATGAGAAGTGGACAGTCGATACTAATCCAGTAGTTGAAAAGACTGCTCCCACAATGCAACGAAAAAAAAAAATACAAGTACAGACGGTGACTCCAAACCTTTAAACGCATCAAGCTATCCCTCACCTACCAAGAATTTCCCGAACAGCCATCAATTCCTCCCCTAATGATGCATGAAGCGCCTCCAAACGAACCAAGCGTTCTTTGAGAGAGTCACGTTCTGCCTCAACAAGTGTTCGTTCCTGTGACGACGAGATAATATTCTCGGTGACAGAAACAGATGCTGCCCTTTCATCAACAGGATCTCTTTCAACAGTATCGTCCTCTTCAACAGTGGCGTCTTGTTCGATACCATGGTCGCTTTGATCAATATCTTGACGACCTGGAGATAATACACCGAGCTCTGATCCAGCGTCACTCGGGTCGCGAATGAAAGATTCCGGTACAGCAGAATACCGAATCTCTTCAGTTCCATGAGGAATCGGAGTCGATGACTCGGATAAAAATGCGGATTGTGAAGTCATGACTTTTCCGCTTAGACGTGCACTTGAACGCAATCGCTTCACAGGACCTATCGACATACAACGAATCAGTACGAGTAGAATACGAAAATGATCACATGTCGTACCAGCAACCCTTGACCGCTTCTTTGGTAAGTTGGGCTCCGCCTGAGTACGAATTCCGGATACGGATGTTGATAAATTATTTCTTCGCTTCCCTCTCTTCTTGTCACTTAAGGAGCAAGTAATATGTTTACTGTCGCAGCGAATACACGAGTAGCCTGGAATGTCGTATTCGCACTTCAAAGGAGGATCCATCGCGATACAATTGTTGCATGGTACTTCCGCCACGTATGGTTCTTTTGGAACAAGTGTCTCAGGTGGTGGAGATATCGTCGTGGCAGGTGGTGCAGATGCAGATTCTTGAGTAGACACAGCACGCGACAAAATTGAGTCGGGAGAGCCTTCTCGTTTAACAGTCGCTGAAAGCGAAAGATTGTCAATATATGCATGACTCAGGGAAACAAAGAACTGACCTCCTCGAGGTCTCTTCACTCCCAATGAACATGACACATGTTTCTCTCGACAGGCGGAGCATGCTTTCCCGGGCTGACGCTGACGACACACAATTATCTTCATCCTGATGCAGTTTTGACATCGAGGGTTCTAAGAAATGCCAGTGCGCATTTTGTTGGTTAATCATCGAGCAAGCAGCAAGCAAGAAACATGAGCGTACCTCAAGAGTCCGGGGTTTCTTCATTCTATTCCCAACTAAAATCTCATCATCCCTAATCCTCCTCTTCGGCACTCTAGTGGACTTTCGAATGACTGCAGGAGCAGAGACACTTTCCGTTTTGCTTTCAGAAGATTTCGAGGTACCATTCGAGTCTTTCCCATTGTTCCCTAGCCTTCCACTCCTCAAAATACGACCTCCGGAACTTGCACTGCGTGTAACCCTTCTACTAGTCCCTGACGACGATCCAGACAACCCCAGCGAATTTCCTTCCATAATATCGTCCACTGATGCTCCATCGTCGGTTTCGTAAAGTTCTGAATCGCGTACGAGACTTTCGAAAGTTGGATGAATATTCTTGTCCCATCCGGCGCATGCATAAAGGATCGGAGGGATTGATTTTTCTAGGTACCTCCCGTGTATAATAGGAATTAGAGGCATCTGATATGTATAATACGCATTTACACTAGAATAAGCAGGTGTTTCGAGGAAGTATGAGAGACGGGACTTACGACGATCTTCAAAATCCCGCTCTCTATTTCCTCCCAAGATCCGTCTCCGTACAGGATGTTTTCAGCTTGTTTCTCTTTCGATTGGAGATATTGGTCGTTTAGGTGAGAGAGAGCATTATGTATACCAGGCATAGAGGGCGGACGTCGTTGTATAGAGGGGGGTGCCATGAGAGTGGATGAAGAAGAGGACGAGTGGCTGAAGAGTGAATAAATGTCTTTCAGGATTTAAGCACTCGTGACAACAATGTCACAATTGAGATGTTCCCACGGGGTCCTTTTGCCTGAGCGAATAAAAATGGAAATGATGGCATTGGTGGGTTATTACCCTACTACAAATATTGCTCAGTCGCCGCACAGTTTTGAACAACTTGGATACTAGAAGAGATGCGATTTCAGCCAGTATCAGCTATGCTAGAACATTGGTAACCATAGGAGAATCACCGGTTGGCGACACAATGCTCAACATCAATCTGGCTTCAAGTCTTGAATTACGCTGCTAGTCGGGACTTTCTTCAGAGCCTCTCGAAGTAAAATCTATATTGTTTCCCAAGAGTATACAAGGGAAAGGTGGGCCTAGTTGCCATTAACATCGTCCTCATGGTTAATACTACCGACAGTTGGTTTCCGTGGTGGGCATACTACAACAGGTTGCCAAATTATCGATAATCTATCAGTAAAGTTGAATTGAATACACTCTATAGAAGGTATGAATCCCTCCCACTCTTACTATGCAAATTTAGGATTTGACGAATAGTAGGTTGGCACTCCTAGGATAACCGACGAATGGATCGAAAAATTTTCCTGCTTTCGGAAAGGTACGATGATGATGAGTATAGGATATACTTCAATGGATTGTCATTACTTACTGAAGCTCTTTAGTTTGCTGCTGGACCACGGGCCTGGTGAAGTGAAATTGAGTAATGGTAGGTACGTCTCTTTGTGGCGCTTACGACAGACTGTTAAGGGGACTCAAAACTTGGGCCGGGTGAAAACTAAAGACCCTTACATATAAATCAACCAATACAACGATGGAGGTAGTTCTACTACCTGGACCTCCTTGTGAGGCGCTTGCCGGTCGAGGGTTTTCGATAAATCACCATTCAGGAGAGGCGGCACATCCTTGGTTGGTTGCTGCGATTTTACTAATATAATGGTGGGAGGTTATCTGACTGCCATTTCTGAATCATCAGGAAAATATGTCAGATAATTCGCTACATGCGCGCCTTCGAGGACAGATACACTGCCCGCACCACTTGACTTCTCGTGAAAATGTTGGTTAGTGTCCATGCCAGCACCCGGATGACAATCAATGCAGCCTACGCGAATTCTTGCAAATTTCGAACTTCAAGTTGAGATAGATATTTTGATGGGTCAAGATCATTGAGCTCTACTAGTCGTCAGATATTGACAAACCGAGATTTAAAAATCGAGATGACGGTGAGCGTGTAGGCCTAGCTTGAGCTGATTTTAATAACTCACCTAAATGATGACTTTCCCCGCTGGATTGATGTAATAGGCCAAGTCGCAAAACTCACCACAAGAACATTGTCCCACTCTTTCAATTGCGGCCCCGACGAAAACATTTTGACAGGACTTTCCCCGGGACAACAGGTCATGGGCTACTACTAGAAGATGAAGCTATTAGAATGTTGACCGCATGCGCGAGTGTCATTGAACGGCTTTCTTTGGGACAATGATGGTTGATGATAGAATGGTAAACGCTAGGTTTATTAGAAGGGATACTTTGCGGAATTTTGGGGGGTTGTTGGACCGGAATAAACCTGAAATCCTCTGATTTCAAGAGCTCGATTATTGGTGGTAAGGTGGACTGGAACGCCAGCGAAGACATCTCCCGGAGTTAGGCTCGATTCCCAGCATAATCACAGCTGCTGTGGTGGTTGTGTCGAGTGAACATCATTCTGTCTGGTGGGAGGTTGGATTGTCGTGTTTAGCATTGATATGAGGGTGATAGGTCTGTTAGAGGAAGTGCATAAACTGCGTCTTCGTGTGCATGGTTCCTCTACCTGCCCAACATGGTTTGTTTGCTGATATTTTGCAAGATGCCGTTCACTGACTGAAAATCATTTGTAGGACCGGATATGTTTTCGCCGAGAATGGCTCCTGAGCGTAGACAGGGTTTCACAGCTTCGCTACCGACATGGAATATGACTCCTCCTAAGTATGGTTTTCGAGACGAGGCCAGTATTCTCCGGGTGTGTAGTATAGGCCATTGAAGGTACAAAATGCAAGTTACCCGAAGTTCACGGAAGCGACATTGACTCTGGCGATCGAGGATCAGACTCCTCATCCAAGCCCATTTTTTCCATGGTATTTTCTGAAGCGGTTTTCATTTTAATCTCTCAGATTTCCCGGATTGCGGATGGTCCAATGGGAAACACTCAATTCTCGCCTCACCCGTGAAGGTGGCCCATCATAAATGCTACCAAAAAAAACCCTGGTGATAAATACAGTACTTGTATATACTCATGTGTTTTAAAACTTCGAAGGACACACTCGAGGCCGCTTTCTCCGACCCGGATCGTATTCAATGGAGTCAGCCCTTTACTGCCACCAGCTACGGCTAATATTCGTGGTCTACGATTGCCAGAATCGGGAGCGAAATTCGTTCAACGCAAGTATGGTGCCAGAAATCCAGAGAATCAAAATATACTTCAGAGTCAAGATGCAATTGCACTGGATCGCAAACTACAAACCTGGCATTCAATTCCGAGTCGTGCTGACAAAGCAGTGTGCCGAAGAAAGAAGGTCGGCAAGGTTTGTGGTTGCGGTTCCGAAGGCCACTCTGACTAGTTTGTACCAGAACTCCATAGTGCTGTCACCGGCACCCACAAGGCAAATGCACGACGTGAAAGTTTCTTAAAAGCGCGGATGTAAACACCTCCTACTGGCCACTCAAATACCCCCATTGCTTTTCACTTGTTTATGCCGTAGGCAACGAGCAGTCAAGCATTATACCTTTTTCTCGTTTTCTATCCTCTTTTCACCGTCTATCCTACTCGCGTCTCTACCAATCGTTCTTACTTCTTGCAACTTTCTATGTCGTCGGACCCTCCACCTAATAGCGGATCTTCTTCACCGTCACCGACACTTGTAAGGAACAAAGAACCTCATCTCTCGTCTTTTCGGAAATATGTTCTCCTCGTGCTTTTCTGTGCAGCACAATTTATAGATGCAATCAGCGGTTCAGCATTATTCGCTGCTATCCCAGCACTCGTTAAGGCACTGGAAATTTCCGAAGGTGAAACCGCTTGGATTATTAGCGCATTTCAACTAACATTTGCCGCATTTTTGCTCATCGTATGTATCCTCTTTTGTTTTTTCTCTTAATACTGTCTAACTTAAATCCATCAAAGAGCGGAAGGATTAGTGACATTTACAGCCCTAGTATGGAGTTACCATAATTTCCATAACCATCTAAAATTGACCCAAGCTTATTTTCGATTCACGAAGAATATGCTTTCGTTATAGGCGCCTTCGTACTTGGTGTCTTTTCAATAGGTGCAGGATTCTCTCCTGATAAGATTACGCTTATTGTCCTCCGAGCACTCAGCGGTATTTGTAAGTCGATTTTACTTCCGATTTTCCCTCACCACTATTAAACGCTCCGGAACTTTACCCGTTGCTTAAGGTGCATCCCTTACTATTCCATCTGCACTTACCCTCTTGGTAAACCTTTTTCCTGAGCCCGCAGAACAAGGCCGAGCTCTTGGTTTGTTCGGTGGATGTGGCGCCATTGGTAATGGTAAGTCTCCCGGTTTCAAATCACTTCTGGTGACTACATTTCATGACTTGTATTTTTCTTCAGCTCTCGGGCTAATCATAGGTGCCATATTCGTCGAGTTCGCGACTTGGAGATGGGTATTCTGGTTCGTCGCTGTCGTGTCCATCCCGATATCTGGAGCCTGCTTGCTCCTCATCCCAGCGAATGCTGCCCAGGAAAATCGTGTTCAGAATCCCAATGGTCCTCGATGGAAGAGTCTTGATATTGGAGGTGTTTCAGTCCTCACCAGTAAGTATCATCCTCCTCATAAATAAGGTATATTTGAAGCCGCTTAACTTGTATCTCCCAGTCGCTCTAGTATTGTTCATCTTCGCCTTGACGTCTGTCTCTGATGCAGGCTGGGGTAGCGCCAGAGTTCTGGCACCTCTTATCATATCCGTCTTCATGCTCGCAGGATTCTTCTACTACGAGACGAAGATCCCTCCGGAAGTTGCTTCAGTGTTAGTACATGGCATCATGCTTACACTATGTCCGCTAACATCATGAAATTTCTCTTCAGTCCCCCGAGGACATGGTTCCTGCCTAATTTCCCCGTTCTCGTTGCTCTTGCCTCGTTACCGTCCTTCTGGTGGGCAACAGCTTCCACTACATATACGACCTTATGGCAAACCGTCTATCACTGGTCGGTCATCTCAGTTGCACTTAGAATGTCAGTCTTTTCATCTACGATTTCATATTTGCAGAAATAAATTCTCATCTATCCATCGTAGGCTTCCAGTTGGGGCGTTCTGCTTGTTTGTCAGTTTCACCTCCGGAGTTGCCAAATATATCAGCCCAAAGTGGATATTGTTATTCGCCAACGTCCTCATGATGGTAGCCACCATATTGGAATCCCTCGCAAATGCACCATCCAAGTACTGGAGCTTTGTATTCCCAGCCTTCATTATCGGATCGACTGGTTCAATGTTGACCTATACACACTCATAGTAAGCACAAAGTATCAGTCTCTCGTCAATCGATATTCATGTATAACCCGTTTATCATATAATAGCATCGCAATCTTCAAGACTTCTCCTCCGGCTATGGCTGGTACAATCGGAGCAATTTTCAACTGTGCCCTTCAGCTCGGATCTGCCGTTGGTCTCGCTATCGATTCTTCTATACAAACAAGTGTCGAAGCTAAGCACGGAGGCCCTACTGGATACAACGGGAGAGCTGCTGCCTTCTGGTTCCTTCTGGGAATTATTGGTTTCTGTTTTGTCGCAGTGCTTATATTCTATCGTGTCGATGCGAAACCGGAGGCTGCTACAGAAGGAGACGTTGAGCTTACTTCAGGGAGCTTGAGTGCAGAGAAAGATCAGGAGCAACTTGAATCGTCAAGCGTACCATTAGAGAAAGTTCGAAAGGACAATAGTCGAGGTTCTGATGGAATTGAGGTTGAAGTCTAGAGTGCCGGACTTCAGAGGCGTTCACTTTTTTTTGTTTTCTTGTTTTCCTTTTTCGGGTTTGGATCTGTGATATCTCTATAATTTTTCTACGGTCATGACATGGTCTCTATACTTCCGATGATCTCTCGAATTTTCACGATTGCTTTCACTAGCAGCCACGTTCCTTTTGGTATAGATATAATGTTATTGTAGTAGTTGATTCTTTGAATCGAAGTTATTACGTTAAGTAGTATTCTTCGTCTGTCTATTCAGATCTACTTGGTTTCTTGGCGAAGTGTCACTGAATATCCGAATCACATACATCTTCACATCCGTATGTACAATCATGCAGATTCGCATCACTCGAGGAGATATGCACAGCTCAAAACAGCAATACTTATCATGAGTGGCCAATGCTGTGTTTGCTGTGTTGTTCGAATTTCATGTCCGGTGAGAGGCGCGACTGAGAAAAAAGAAACATGATTTACTGGACATCATGATCAGATATCAGAAAGGGCCTGACCGGGAATTGAACCCGGGACCACCTCCAAATTGTGCTGTTGAAGCCCTAAGAAGGTATCATACTACTAGACCATCAGGCCTTGAAGGACCTACATTCTCGGAGATGCTTCCATTTTTTCTACCTACACAGAAGAAATCTAGTTGTATGATTTTCTTTACTTCAAAATATCTACAATATTAATCTCATTCCTTACTGGACTCCACAGTAAGTTAGTACGGTATATTCACATTCATTTTGTCTGCTTTATCTTGCTTTGTCCCTGGATATGAACGAGAAAGGCGCTTGCATGGCCTGATGGTCTAGTAGTATGATACCTTCTTAGGGCTTCAACAGCACAATTTGGAGGTGGTCCCGGGTTCAATTCCCGGTCAGGCCCTTTTTGCTTCCGCTCTTTCCAAGGCGGTTGGTAACAACCTTCGCCAAATTCGGCATTCCGAAAAAAGAAATTGGTTAGAAGCTCTTGATCAACAGTCGCAAACAAACACCTCCAACCCCCAGCCCGCTGCAAGTCAGAGTCCTGCATCCACTCAATTGTGAACATAACTTACAAGACTCAAAAAGCTGCTGATTTTATGAAATACGGAGGATATCATACTATACACTTAGAATAAATACGATGCTATCTATTTTGACCATCATAACTGCGTAAACTTGTTCGACCAACTTGAAACGAAAACGTCCGAGTAAATCCTAGAGAACATGAAGAAAACATGAAATTGCGTCGATGAGGATAGAAATTTATGAAACCAATTGAATCCAATGAATTGATATATAAGTTACGTGCATGTCCAATTGTTGTCTCTCTTAAACCAGACTTTCCCCTTAGGCAGGATGATAGTCTGTAATGTAGGGCATGCTTTAGACCACTTCTTCGCGATGTCCAAGTCATTGATGAAAACCGGGGACATAAGGGTAGAAGTCGACGACAGGGTGCTGGCCATGAAAGTGAGATATTTCAGGTGAGAGAATACAGTAAGCAATGGTGCCGATTCTAATAATGTTATCTGTTCCGGAGATTATGAAAAGGTATTTAGAAATCCTGCTCGGATTTTATAGAGATAGACAGAACTCACGTGATCAACAGAAGCCATAAGAACAACTATATGTAAAGCTTCGAGGTCAGGGAGTCTCGATGCGATCTCCGGTAGAAGGACATTGGGAGGCGCATAATCGAGGGACATGATAGTCAACCTCTTTATTGCTTTGAGGCTCAGTTGTAAGGCATCCAAAGGTAAGAACCCTTCTTCTGAGAATAAAGACAACGACACCTGTTCAACTGGTCTCCCTCTAATCACATCTTTCAAAATCGACACTCCAGCGTGGACGGCGCGGAAAGTAACCAAGGAAGGTAAAGCGGTAGGTGATAGTGAAAATATTGTATTCGGTGGCCCTGCTTGGAAACCTCGAAGACATAACTCATGTATCAAAGGTTGTGTTTCAAGGAAGTTGGATAGAACGCCGTCGCATAGAAGTGAAGTGGAGAAGAATGTGAGTTGAAAAGGGACTTTATCCAAGCACCACGATATAGGGTGGTAGTTTTCGTGTATTGAGAATTCGAGATTGAGGGAATTGAGGGATGTTAATGTCCGTAGAGCTTGATTTAGGAGACGAAGGAAGTTGGATGTCAATTTGTGCCTTGTCAAGTCAAGGTTGAGTGAACGGACAAAGGCACTCGGCGTTGGGAAGTCGAGATGGGAAGGGGAACTTGCAAGGACTTTCAAAAGTTGTATCATAGATCCAGGGACTCTTGGTTGAAGGTCGCGATAAAGGATGTGTAATGCGATGGAGTGGAGGAAACGACTTGACAAAATGACGGCCGGAAGAGATGATTCTGGGAGTTGTTTACAGATCAACTCGAGTACTTCGACTGGGAGTGAAGTTCGATTCATTGAGTTGTTCATGTTTGAGAGCTGCAACATTATCGCAGCTTCCAGGGAGCGGGACTGAGAGTGGGAGGGGAGAAAGACAAGCTGAGGTGAAGGTTGTGGCTCAAGTTAAAGAGGTACAAACTCGTGGTCAGTTATTAATGCCGTTAAGCGCTCAATGTCGGATCGAACAACACTCGGCAATAATACGAAGCATTAATATTCATTGAAGTCAACATAAATACTATCATTCCTATCCTTATTCTGAGAGTATTTTACACAAGTGGATCATACGCTATCTTACACATATCCCGTTCCCAAGTAAATCAGACCTCATAGACATTTATTCCTCGAAGAAACCACCGAAGTCCCATCCCCGTTCTGCTTGACCTTCTCTCATCCAACCAAGTCGATCGGCAGTCAAACCAGCAGCTCGGATAAAGAGAGTCCCATCCAAAAGATCCGCTCCATCCAATCCACCAGGCCCAGCCAGGTCTGCAAACCTTCCAGGAGCGGTTTCACCCAACACAGTAGCGAAGTGCGCGAGAGCACGTTGAAGTTTGCACAGATGTTCATTGGGCTGCACGAGGGTGGTTTGGATGATAGGAAGCCAAGGGTTAGGAGTAGTCATATCTTGGACTGCTTTCCATGCTTCACGACCTTCATTGGGATCGTAATCTGCGTTGTTGAATTCTTGGAATGTCTTCTCGGATGGTTTAGGTTGAGCAATGGGCGGGAGAGGTGTATCCGTCACATTCTTGTAGAACTCGGCGATGGGCAGAGCGGGCCGTCCGCGGGCGACGTAAAGGACAAGAGAAAGGATGAAATATGATCGAAGGAATAGCACAGCAGTTGTATGAGTGAGATGGGCCATGAGAGAAGGCATGAATAGCGAGGAAGTCACCAAATGCATCCTGCGCATATGAAAATCAGCAAATTGACAGCAACATAAGTCGGATGAGACCTACAAGAAGAAATCACCATTGAATTTCTTATTTTCATCTTTGGATTGGTTTCGTCCACCATAACCACCAACGGCGTAGACGAGGACGTTCATCCATAGAACTTCTTCGAGTTTCTTCTCCAAGTCGTGGTGATCAGGGGATACGACCCATTCCTCCAAAATTTTCTCCAACTTCGGACCACAAACACGAATAATGCGGTCAACAGTTGACTCGCCCGCATTATCTGCAGTTGGGATGCCAATTGTAGATGGTTTAAAGTCAGGATCCTGAGCTACGCGAGCAAGCAATGCTAAAGCATGAGGAGAGGACGCCTTCTTGCTGGAATCATCGACGAACAAAGCCATCTTTGCAACTTTCCCTATGACATCGGAGACGCTAGCAGGTGCAGGTACAGATTCGAAAAGGGAGGGAGGGAACAAAGTCTGCCCCATGGGATCCTGGACGCATGCCTCTGCGAGACCTGTATAACGCGGTTAGTCATGGCGGTCGTTGAATAGCCTCAATATGTCGTTCATCTTACCTTCCGCCCAAGTTCCCAGCAAACCGAATTCAGCACCATATCCTGAATGAATCAAAGGATGCAAGAATCCTCCCAAATACCTCGCAAGCAAATATGGTGGCTCCTTGCTGGTTGCCCCTGGAACGAGATTGGCATCCTTGGAGAATATGTAGTCTTCAAAGACAGTCGAAGCATCTTCAACCGCGTTTCCTGTATCGCCAGAAAGGAGTTTGTTTGAGAAGAACGTGAGGTAGGCCTGGTAGTATCTGAATGAAAGGCGCAAAACAAGCGATCAGCATAGGTTTAACGCCCATAACAGTTTGACTTCTTACTTATCGTCTCCCAGGTGGTCTTTCCAGTTTTTCTCGTCGATAACTTCTGGAGAGGGAAAGGCGGGCTTCTGGTACACGACATGGGTTTGATAGGCGACCTCGACCAATTTCTTGTTAGCACCCAACGCCCAAATGGCAAGGATATGGTGGGCTGCGTGGCTGAAAATTCATTCAATGATCTCCCCAAACCGAACGACATCACTGAAAGACTTACTTGTGGAAATGCCTGTCGTTGAAGAAGATATGTTGACGTTTGTAGTTGTGTTTCAGACAATCGACAAGCCCTTGGGCTGATTCCGAAGTTGTACCCGGTGTGCGGTTCGGAATGAGGCCAAAGTTCTTGGGAGGCGGCAAAGGTTTCGGAAAGAGAACGTTAAGTTTGTCTTCAGAGAACTCCATAGTTGTTCTTGTCGTCGTCGTCGTCGTGGCTCTGGTAGTCGTTGGAAGCTTTGGTACGCGTCCCCTATCCAAAACATACAGTCTTATATAGAACCCATACTGACATCATATTACACACGCTTTAGTTATCCTCCATTTGCTGGGTCCACGAATGCTGGCGTAGCCCCATTCCAGTGTGACCGTGTTCCGGGACATCCAGAAGGTAAAGTTACCAGTTGATGGTGCTGAGTAACGTCAAAACCGACGTTCTTGGAACTCTCCCCACCTTGCGCAGAAGATACACAACTTCGATCACAGAGTAAATCAAATTCGTCCTTGAAACTGGGAATATGTGGCCCTATCACAAACAACGTTTCCACTAGGTATGGCCGCCGGTTTAGAAGAACCATTTGCCTCGTGATGAGGGACATACCATTCCGCAGGGTCCAGCAAGAGATTGTCTGCCAAATAATATGCTGGCGTGGGTTTCGTGGTGTGGATGGCGCCGTTTGTCTTCTCTTTTGCGAGTTTCTCGGATCTCTTTCAATATAATCAGCCAATACAGTACCCAATGGTATCCTCTATACATCCATGCTAATGAGAAAACGTTCATAGGTGGACGCGCAAGTTTGAATATGACGATGACATTGCTGGTCACGAGCCTGATCAGAAATGTCAGTTTATTGACAAACCCTGCCGTTGCCGGTTTACCAACGCGTCCTGGTCACGTACCACCACCAGCCCTCCGTCAGATATATGGTCACGACCCTCGCTACAAGCTTTCTGCTGAGCAACGTCTCAATTATTCAAGAGAATGACTTCGGTGCTTTAACCCGACCGATTCTTGTGGGGATCCATTTCTATCTCATCACTACGTGGCCCAGGGACACCATTATTCTATTGCTTGCCTTTCTATCAATGACATTCAACCTAGACCTTGAATTCCACACTCTCAACCTTCTTTTTCACTCGGGCCCCTCTTCAATGAGAATTCGGTCGTACTAGTAGGATCACCCGCTTACAAGTCTTACAAACCATGGTCTTCTATTTTACTCAACTTTCTCTTCTATGTTCGTCGCAATACAGTGCAATCATCGAATGGAATATCCAGAGGTACACGAATTGTATCGGCTTGACGAAACATGTGCGGGAGTTGTTTCACGGTACGGCATTGCCAAGGGCCAAGGCTGAGGTATGTTGTCCTCAGGTGTCCTCGTGTATCGCCAGAAGTCCTTTCTAGATCTATCAATACGTCGTATCTTATTCCGCCGTCCCCATGTCGACGGTCTACACTTTCTTATGTCCGATGCATTGCAATGACGAGCCCCATCGGCTTTGAGCTTTCGGGATATGCATGTTGAACGCCGTCATTCACAATGGCACGTGAAGGAGGAGAAGAAAGAATTTCTGCCACCACCGTGACATTATCTGAACTCGCCGAGAGGGTCAGATTTAGAGAAGTCTAAGTACGAAGGGGACACTAAATCACACAGCAGTCACGACCTGGTTTGTAAAATTTATGGTATACATCCGTATTGATTACAAAAGCGTACTACACGGTATACATGACTTCTCTTTCAACTAATTTTGCTGCGATACCGAACCGTTACTTATTTAAAGTTCAATCCGCCCCCAATAACAAGAAAAAATGACAAACATAGTACACAATATACCCTATCCAACCCAATGCAGAACATTTAAATCTGGTGGTTGTAGCGATCCTTATGAATCAGGAACGACCTTGAGGGCTTCAGAGAAGTCAGCAATGATATCGCTGATGTTCTCGATACCGACGGAAACCTATATCGTTCAAATAAGGTTAGATTCAAGCGAACAGGATAATATAAAATGTGGAGGAGACAAAAAAAAAACACATACCCGAACGAGATCAGGAGTAACACCGGCAGTCTTTTGTTCCTCCTCGTTAAGTTGAGAGTGAGTAGTGGTGGCAGGGTGAATAACAAGCGTCTTAGCATCACCGACGTTAGCCAAGTTACTGGCAAGTTTCAAGCTATCGACGACTTGTCTTCCAACGCTTGCATCACCCTTTACACCGAAACTGAGCATTCCACCGTAAACATTAGGACGGAAGAGACGTCTGGCGACATTATGCGAAGGATGGGAAGGAAGACCGTTGTACAAGACCCAGGAGACTTTAGGGTGTTGTTCCAGCCATCTATTGGACGAAGTAAGTAATTGGCGAGGATATGGAGTGTGTTGAGAGGAACTTACTGGGCAAGAGCAAGAGCATTTTCAGAATGACGCTCAGCACGTAAGCTGAGAGTTTCAAGACCTTGCAGAAGCAAGAAAGCAGCGAATGGGTTAAGTGTTGAACCAAGATCACGAAGAACTTCTACACGAGCTTTGATAATGAAAGCAATCTTTCCGAAAGTTTCGGAGAATTTCAATCCGTGATATCCCTCGGATGGTTCAGTGAAAGAGGGGAATTTGCCAGATGCGGCCCAGTCGAATTTTCCTCGTAGATTTCGTGGAGAAGGTAAGGTTTTTGTGGATATTAATGTTGAAGGTGGAACGTACCTGCATCAATGATAACACCAGCAATAGTGGTGCCATGACCACCGATCCACTTGGTGGCACTGTGGACTGTTCATAACAATGATATGATCAGGGGAGAAGAAACTTCGATAAAACAGGAAGGTACTTACCGACAATATCTGCACCGTGTTCGATGGGGCGAATGAGATAACCTGAATTATGAATGGGTCAAGTTAAGGTTGATGCTCCATTTAACATGGGAGATTTCGATTTCAAACTAACCTCCTAAACCGAAAGTGTTATCGACGATCAAAGGGATCTTGTGCTTGTGCGCAACATCAGCCAACTCGGGAAGAGGGGCGACATTGAATCCAGGGTTTCCAATAGATTCAGTGTAAATGGCCTTGGTGTTTTCGTCGATAGCTTTCTCGTATTCTTCTGGGTCATTCGAGTTAACGAACTTGACGTGGATACCAAACTTCTTGAAGAAAACTTTGAATTGATTGTAGGTCTAAACCCGCGTAATGACCATCAGAAATCAAAAGATGGGGTTTATTGGGACAGAACTCACTCCTCCGTACAAGGCTGAGCTGGAAACAATGTTGTCACCAGCGTTGGCGATGGTAGAGATTGCCATGAATTGGGCAGAGTGACCACTGGAAGCTGCCAAAGCGGCAACACCTCCTTCCAAAGCAGCCATACGCTTCTCAAAGACATCCTATATCATCGAAATCCCCTATCAGATTGCGGGATTCATTTTAACAAGGGAGTTTGTCGAAGCATACCAAGGTTGGGTTTCCAATACGCGAGTAGATGTTACCGAACGCCCTGGGAGAGTTGAATATTGAGATATAAATCATTCATCTGTTGATTAAAGTATTGAACTTACTTCAACCCGAAGAGATCAGCACCATGCTAATAGTAACAACGAAACGCCGTCAGATTCCATCAAAAAACGAGAAGACGGTGGATTTACTTGAGAGTTGTTGAAAACATAGCTGGTAGTAGCGTAAATGGGGGGTGCTCTTGCATTAGTGGCAGGGTCGGGCTCTTGACCAGCATGGAGTTGAAGGGTTTCAAATTCAGGCTCTCTAAACCAAAGTTGTTAGTAACAACCGGAAATTTGACCAGAACAGAATTACTGACTTGTGGAAGTTGGTGAGAGACATGATGATGGCAAAGAGCAAGAATGGGTCGAGAAGTTAGAGAGTGTGCTGGTATCCTCTTTGCTCTTTAAAGGGATTGTGAAAACGGTTCGGTATTCATTGTACTGCTCGGATGCGATAGAGAGGGGTGAGCATTGCGTGCTCATTCTTCTGTACGATCACGCCATCGACTCTAGTCCACTGAATTTAATTTTCTTCAGCCACTTTGAAGCTCAGGAACGAAGAGAATGGTTTGCATTCATGGGCATTGCAGGAGATGGTATAATTATCGACGGATGATGAACAAAGTAACACGGAGGCAGTACTAACTGCGAAGAAGATACATCACCCGGCCAATGGTTGAGAGCCTCGCGGTACTCGCTTACCCCACATTTATAATCCGGGGTAGAACTTCTCTCACAAGAACTCGTTCTTAACTTCGCCTATTGGTAATGATTATACTAGTACTGACAAAGATAAAGAAGCTAGAAGTTAGCGAAGTCGAAGGTTATAGGCTTATAGCGAGTGTACTCTGAATAGACGGCTCAGAATGTTGATCATGATATCACTCTTTTGGAAAAAAGTATTCCGATTTGAATTCATCGTATCGATGCCTGGCATGTTCAGTGAAAAGTGCAAATACGTTCGGATTTCGGGTTTACAGTTCGCCTAACCGACCTGAAACCCGGAAACAGGCTGTGTAGCATTCTTTCGGTCACGCAAGACAGCCTAGGCTATTGTTCTCAGCAAGCTCTTTCCGCGAAGCTAAAAATGAGAGGACAAGAGTAAACAACACAGAACTGGAAGATACACACCGCCTGATCATGAGTTATTCGAGTCCTTTTGCCGTCAAGCGGCATTCTCCTAGATTTCGAACTCATTGAAACTCAGCGATGAGGAGATATTGCTCTGGATAATCATGTATGGAGTTCTCTCATCTTTACTTTAGCTCAATTTCTGAACTTATCCAAATGCCAAAGACCGCACCGTTTGGGACATGGGAGTCTCCCATAACTTCAGATTTTATTGTTCAGAACGTAAGTAATCGCAAGTTCAAGATATAGTCTGCTGATAACATCTTTCACTGTAGTCGAACAAGGTTGCTGATATAATTGTCGATCCTGTAACTTCTGCTATATACCACCTTGAAGCTAGACCATCGGAAGGTGGTCGTGTGGTAGTTGTGAAGACCGAAGAGGGCAAAGATCTATTCGGCCCTGGTTGGAACGCTCGTTCTGGCGTTCACGAGGTGAACAGATGTCGTCTGCTGCTAATGCCTCCGTTACAACTTACAAATTTCATCATAGTACGGCGGAGGAGCTGCAAGAGCTTACGATGGAGTTGTGTACTTCTCCAACTTTGCAGATGGCCGGGTTTACTCGGTGAAGGGAATCCAAGAACCAGAACCGATTACACAGGGTAGGTAACACTATCTTTGAGCACTGGGTAAATAGCACCGATTCAAGTGGTCAAAGAAGGGTAAAAAATCCAGTATCGTATGTCGTTTGGGGAATAGTGGCACGGTTCACTTTTCTCCTGATCTATACGGGTTATTGGGTCGAGGAATGTATTGAACGATTCCTCTGGTACAATTATTGTCCGAATCAGTGACTACGCATCTTATATCTCCTATCTGTGAGATGTCGAATGATTGTGACCCACCGAAATTGTCATGGTGTTTTCTGACGGAAAACGGCTGATATCGGAGTTTTTTGCCATATCTTTGTGTCTTTCTTTTTGGAGGAAATCTCGCTCGATTTGCTGTCATATTCGCAATGTTCTCTGTTTATATTTAACGTTTTCGTTTCGTTTCGCAGAAAGCAAAGTCCACAGATTCGCCGATTTTGCAATTTACCCCCAAGACCCTCGTTTCATCGTCGCCATATTTGAAGATCATAGCAAGGCAACGAAACCTGACGATCCTCCCTCTAATGTCATCAATTCTCTGTGTCTGATCGACTCGCAGACCAAATCAACACACGTCCTCGTTTCTGGAGCGGATTTCTATTCAGCACCAAAATTCTCTCCGGACGGTTCGCATCTAGTCTGGCAGCAATGGACACTACCCGATATGCCATGGACAGGCGGGGAGCTATATATTTCTAAAGTCTCGTTCGATCAATCAGGAGGGGATCATGCACTTACAGTTGGGAAAGCAACTCACATAGCCGGAAAACATGCAAAGATTAGTGCTGGATATCCGATATGGGCATCGAACAATGTTCTAATCTACACTTCCGACGAGTCAGGATTCCATATTCCTTACAAGCACGACTTGTCGACTGGGACATCAACTCCTCTTGTCAATTCCCCCCAACCTCTGCGAGAAGATTTTAGTTGGCCTGCTTGGGAGATCGGGTTCTCTAACGTTGCTATCACCTCTGCAACTACATCCACTGACAAGGACGGAGATCTGGCAGGGAAATTTGCACTTTACGCTCCAATCAAAAACGGTCAAAGTCATCTCTCCCTGATAAGTTTACATTCGGGGGCATTAGAAGAAATCAAGTCTCCCTTTGTCGTCATTACATCCCTTCGGAAAGTCACCAACAATTCCGTTACCTTCGTAGGTTCCAAAGTGGACGAAGATCCTCAAATTGTTATATGCTCCTTGAAGGACTACGCAAAGCCGACTTTCACTGCTTTGAATGCACATCCACAGAATGTTGTCAACGTTCCAAAGTCGTTCATCTCTCACCCGCAACCATTGACCGTCGAGATCGATGGTCAAGATGTCCGTGTAGTTTATTATCCGCCAACGAATCCTGATTTCCAACCACCGGAAGGAGAGAAACCACCGCTTATTGTAAGCGTGCATGGAGGGCCTACGTCTTCAGCTCTACAGAGTCTCAACATGAAGACTCAGTTCTTCACCTCGAGAGGATGGGCTTGGTGCGCCGTGTTTCCTCTGCGACACCAATTATAGAACTCTGCTGATTTTTCCATTGTCTTCCTCAGGTTGGATGTTGATTATAGCGGGAGTACAGGTTACGGTCGTGATTACATGTGCGTTCACACCAGCTAATTCCCTGTCTTATCTAATTCTCCCTTTACCTTTGTAGACGACGACTCGATGGCCAATGGGGTGTAATAGACATCCGGGATTGTGCACAAGCTCCTCTTCATCTGCCGTCGTCGGCCCCAGTTGACATCAATCGTCTTTCCATCCGGGGTTCATCAGCCGGAGGATATACAACCCTTCAATCCTTGGTCACTTATCCTTCAACATTCAAAGCCGCAACATCGATGTATGGTATCTCTGATTTGAAGAGTTTAGACCAATTCACGCATAAATTCGAAAGTGGGTATTCAGCGAGATTGCTTGGATTAAAAGGCAAAGGGTATGAGAAGGAAGATGAAGAGGTTTATAAACAGAGAAGTCCGATTTGGAACGTCGAAAATATCCAAGCTGATATATTGGCGAGTGCTGCTTCATGTCTTTCTTCTGATGCTTGTTCTTATCAATTATTCTCTCGACCTTTAGGTCGAACAAGGTTCATTGGATCGAGTAGTTCCTCCCTCTCAAGCATCCGAAATCGTCAAGAAGATCAAAGAAAAGAATCCAAACTCCCGCGTTGACTATGTTGTCTTCGAAGGAGAGGGTCATGGTTGGAGGAAAAGTGAGAATATCAAGAAGGCTTTGGAGACGGAATTGAAGTTTTACGAAGAGGTTTTTGCAGTGCACAAAGGCGACAATTAAATATTGCGGTGATTGGAATGTTGAATGTTTCATTAGTTGTAATTGTATGTATACTTCTCATCGGACAATTATCCTTGTATCTGAGTCTTTTGTAAATATGGAAGCACACACTTCAAGTTGTGAGTTTGCTATGATTTCGAATAAAAGTCGGTCTGAAGGAGATATAGATTTACTCTCGTGACTGACATCAAAAGTCAAATTTAGATCATATCAGCCTCTCCGGACCCTTTGCTCTGAGTCTCTTTCCTTCAATCATAATCATGGACCGATTGACAACCATGCTCCCTCTCGATATCCTCATCTATCTCATGGCACATTTCGAAACTCGAAGTGCTCTATTTCAATATGCTATCACTTGTCGCTCATTATACAAAGCCTCACCACCTTATCTTCTCGCTCATTCCAATACAATCAGCAGCCTCTTTAGACTTTCCTCATTCTGCGAATTTGTTTTGACTGACTTCCCAAATAGATGTCGTATGTTGACCAATCTGCATTTGCTTCTCTGGGATTCAGATTATGACAAAGCTACCCTTGGGCAAAATACTGGTCTATTGGTCAAGGTACTCTCAAATGCCACAAATCTCGCCGAGCTTGTTGTTTTGTCACAATTCCATCTCAGACAATACCTAGAACTCGAGCCGGAAGTTCTAGGCGATTTATTTGCTACCTCTACAAAACTCAAAAACATCGAATTGCACTCCGCAGAAAAGACTGATACTTTCCGATGTCTTCGTACCACCACAGCTCCGCTTACCGACCTATACTTGTCGTTCGATACGTTGGAGCACGATGCATGGGTTAGATTTTCAACCGAATTGCTGGCACCTTTTTCAAATACGTTGACAACACTCACGATTCATCGGGCAATCATTGAACACTCGGATGTCATCCTTCCTAACGTTTATACATTGGCTCTGCAAAATCATGCACAGGAGGACTTTTCCCTGAAAGCTCTCCTTTCATCTTTCCCTTCAGTCCAAAATCTGGATGTTGATGCTAGGTTTATTGGTGTATGGCCTGAACAGTGGTCGCGGGCTTACGAGAGCAATAGATTTGTGGACAGCTCATCAGTTTGGGCTAATATGTCCTCGACTAGAGGGGACCTCAATTCTTTGTTTGTATTGGGTCTATCTTCCCCATCATTCCATGTTGAAGTACGAGATTTTAGCCCGTTAAGGCCAGATCATGAGAAATTATCGGCAATCTTGCACAATTTACGGCCCCGACATCTACTCCTCTCGTTCGTTCACACCACATATCACAGCAACCACCTCGTCGAGAAATTCAAGAAGCCACCCGTTCCCATTATAGCAGTTGTAAATGGAGAGATTATTGTGCTAGACTTCACCCTTACACTTGAAGGTGCGAATGATAGCCCTTTGATATTGGTATGTACTATCTTCGTCTTTTTCCATGATATAATCTTCACTCACAAGCTTGAATTGGACATGGATATACATAGCTAGACGTGTATACATGGGTCCGGATGGTCAAAGCTCCATACTTGATACTCAATATCACAATTGACGCGGGTACAGACAGAAGTCCTCCCTATAATGGGGAAACTCCTCCTCCTTCTCCTGTCGAGATACAATTACCTCAGGCAATTGATATTTATTCCGTCGCTCTTAAGATGGTGCAAGAGAATTCAAGTATCCAGTACCTATCGATTACGATGGGATTCCATGGAACGGACCAATATGTGTTCCTGGAAAATTTTTGGCGGGTATTGCCTAACTCTGTTTTAGAGGAGCTGCCGGTTGAGTTGGCTTTGAGGCTGGAGGATTCGAAGGAAGCTTTAGATGCCATCAACGAAATAAGAGATTTTCATGACACTGTATACATTGGATAGTAAGTGTTCAGTATTCATCCATGATCAGATTCCTTGTTGAATATAAAATCCGTCATTCATTCAGAGTGTCCCTGACTGAAGTAATTAGAGAGGACCCCATGTTGTATTACCTGTCTCAAGCTGGTCCGAGTCGTTGCTCTAATAGACGAACCGGCATAAAAACTTGGAACACATTGACCCTATCCTCTCACTTGACGATGTGTTTCGCATAGTGTTAAGGGACTCGAAGCTTCTAATATACTAGGATTGTTTTCTGTAACCAGAATTATGATTGCACACTGTTCAATTTTAGAATTATACAAAATATGTGATCCTTCTTTGATACTCAAACTCTGTCAAAATTCACCACGATGAGTACCTTTCACAACTGCAACATACTGACTTCATTGTGAACGCACTACTAGTAAAAGTGTAGGAAGCAATGCCGGAGTGATGCAAGAAAAGAAAACAACAAATAAATGCTCGGAGTGAGGGTCGAACTCACGACCTCAGGATTGCTCGTTGAAGATCAACGATCATAGCGAACTATGAGACCTGCGCTCTAACCAACTGAGCCATCCAAGCATGACTGGTATTCGAACGATATCAGCTATGAAGAGAAGTAAGTTGACCAGTTGGCATCCAGGACTCTCCCATCGTGCTCACCACTAATTTTCACGGTCTGTCTCTCTGTCTATTCCAACGATGGACGGGTTTTTCAGGGGCAACTTGATAATCTCTAGCCACTAGTCCCTCGACATAGGTTAACTAGTAAGAAGGATTGTTCCTGTACGGTTGGAAGTGTGGGAAAATGGCACGTTACTCATTCAGATGTGGACACGACATCCTTTAATTTTGGAAAGTTCAAGTTGTTTCTGGTCTTTACAGCGTGAAAACCCTCTCATGGTGCGACTCGGTGTCCCTATGCGCATTAATAGGTGAAATGTTGCTGACATATATATTTGTAGACGTTCAAGACCTGGAGCCATGTCCAGGACAAACTCAAAAAAATCGGCAATATGAACGTTTCTTCTGAGCTACGTGCTATCTCCTGCTTATTGTCATGAATTATTCAGCATCAAGCAAGTCTGTTTGCATCTTTTATTTTGGACGCCTCACCATTCGGTGGTCGTACGACAGTCTTCGGCTTGCTAATGTCTGCAGATGCTCTGCGAAAAGACGACGATTCATGCATAGCCGCGTGTGGATCCTACCCGCCGTGTCCTTCGCCGACAGTTCAGGATGAGTAATGTGATTGCTGACCTATTTCTCAAGAGTCCAAAGCTTTAAATACGGTAGAGTCATACTCGATTCCTGAATTCAAGCACAATGATGAATCCAATTCTCTACAAAGATACAACCGTCTCTAGAGGCTTCAACTATCACTACTATTATTCTCCCGCGAAAAACGCGAAGTCGACTATCGTATTCCATCACGGCTGTCCATCCGCAAGCAGGGATTGGAGGTTCGCCGCGACATACTTCCAAGAAAGGGGATATGGAGTACTCGTCCCAGACATGCTCGGATACGGCGGTACATCGAAGCCTGTCGATCCTGCCTTCTATGGAGGCAACGGTATTGCAAGAGATATTGTCGATATTCTCGACGCGGAGAAGCTCGACAAAGTTATCGCAATTGGCCACGACTGGTATGTCTTCCGCAGTATCTTGTCGATGCAACCTATTGATAATTTTCTCATCAGGGGAAGTCGAGTCGTTTCAAAACTCGCTAATTGGTTCCCGGAACGTGTTATTGCATACGCTGTCTTCGCTGTTCCGTACACTCCCCCGAATCCTGTCAATGACTACGAAGAATTTTTGAAGATCTCTAAAGAGAAGTACGGATATGAATTGTACGGTTATTGGGAATTTTTCGCCGCGGGTGATGCTGAGAAAGTCATATTAGATCATGTGAGCACCACACTGAGTTTTTTTATGCCATACTGACCATGTTCATGCAGTTGGAAGCATTTTCGGACATATTTCATCCATACAATCCTGACGCCGTGGCAACCGATCTGGCTCCTCTGGGTGCATTGAGGAAGACGCTGACCAGTGATTACTCTGCCCCTCGACCTGCGTACTGGACCGAAGAAGACAATATAATTTTCAAGGAGACCTACCGTAAGAACGGCTTCGAAGCTCCCTTGGCTTGGTATAGAGTCCAGACATCTGGAATCAGTGCAAAGGACGATGCCAGTAAGTGGTGATATCATCTACAATACATCATGTATCGGTTGATTAATAATGGCCATTTAGACGTCCTCAAATCAAATTACTACCCTCCTGCATCTAGTCCAATCTTCTTCGGTGCAGCTCGTTACGACAAGATATGTCTACCTTCAATTGGAATAGAGTTGCTTGAATCGGATGCGTTCAAGCATCACCAAGTCACCATCAAAGAGTACGACGGAGATCATTGGTTGATTTTGTCTCATGCGGACCAAATTAACCGTGACTTGGAGGCGTGGATTCTTGGGTTCTGATTTATTTGCGGTGTGACCCAAAGCCCATCCGATTCTCATGTTTGTAGACTCGCCTTCAAGCACGTGTTCATGTCATGTTGCATACCGCTTCGAAAATTTAGCCTTGATGAAGTAGAGGGTTAAAATTTCAATCCCATAAGTTACAGCGTTCCGTACGGTCCTTTGAATTACTCAAGGCTGTTAGTCGAAAAGTCGATCATATGAAAACAATAAATTCAATGCTGATATAGAACAAACAATAAAAACCAAGTAAACAGTATTAATCAATGTTTTTCATGGAGCGACAACCCGTAACATCTCACGTCATTTCCTACATTAATTTTTTGTACATTTAGATTGTCCATTTGGCACAGTCATTAGAAATTTTCTTTTGACTTGATTAGTGGAAGTCACCACGGTCTCGAGCAAGGCCATACCGATATACGACAAGTGATATCATTCACCACTCTATCATTCATAATGCAGACATACTAATAGTATGTATCAGTATGAAACACAACGCATTTGATGGACACTGATTATCCACTTACGCGTTTGTCACGGGCATCACGTGCATCTCTTGAGCAGGTGGATTGGAACTCCGAACAGATACTGGTACAAAGTTACAAACCATCCGCCGAAAGAGTCGGAACGGCAACTGGTTGTCCTCCAAACTTCAACACGCTGCCTAATACACCATCTACGTTTTGAAAGTCTCTCGTTAACAATAAAAATTCTTCGCACATTTGTGTATTTCGATCCTCTGCGAAAGTCGGACTAGATACAAATCACCAAACGGAAACGCTCTTCAAATCACGGCACTCCCAGAACGAAATATCATTCAAGTCGAAATGAATAAATACAATGGGTTTATGGACATCATTCGATATATTCGCGACCTGCTAGCACCATGCAATTATAACATGACGGAACGAAAATTCCTTGGCAGAACCATCGGATAGCACCTTAAGTGACCAAGCAAACTCGCCTGGAGACTGGATCAACGCACCTCAGTCGACTCGTGTTCTCACCGTACGACTTTATGACCGCAGGTAAATGTTTACGAGCGATTGAATAGTTGCTGACCGAGATATCTGCAAGTGTTTCTAGAAGTTCAATATCGTGGATCCATGTGCAAGACCAAAATCAAAATCCGGTGATATCAATACTTCTTCTGAACTACATGCTATCCCCTTCTTATTGTCATGAATTATTCAGCATCGAGCAAGTTTGGTCGCAATTTTGATCTCGAATGCCTCAAGCTCGCGTACATAGATGTGGTACGACGACCCTCGGCATGCTGATGTGTTGAATTTAGCAGATGTTCTGGTACACAGACAATGGAGTGTTACCTTTGTATGGATGGGGTCAACTCACCGTGTCTATCGCCAAAAAATTAGGATGAGTAATGTTATTGCTAAACATTATACTTCATATGCCTAGAGACCAAAGCTTTAAATACGGTGGCACAATACTCGAATTCTGTATTCAAGCACCATGGATCCAACTCTCTTCAAAGATACAACCGTCTCTAGAGGCTTCAATTATCACTACTACTATTCCCCTGCGAAAGACGCAAAGTCGACTATTGTATTCAATCACGGCTGCCCATCCGCAAGCAGAGATTGGAGGTTCGCCGCGACATACTTTCAACAAAGAGGGTATGGAGTACTCGTCCCAGACATGCTCGGATACGGCGGTACATCGAAGCCTGTCGATCCTACCTTCTATGGAGGCAATGGTATTGCAAGAGATATTGTCGATATTCTCGACGCTGAGAAGCTCGACAAAGTTATCGCAATTGGCCACGATTGGTATGTCGTCCGGGATACCTTGTTGGTGCTACCTATTAATTCTCATTTTTTTCAGGGGAAGTCGAGTGATTTCCAAACTCGCTAATTGGTTCCCCGAACGTGTTCTTGCATACGCCTTCTTCGCTCTCCCGTACACTCCCCCGAATCCCGTCAATGACTACGAAGAATTTTTGAAGATCTCTAAAGAGAAGTACGGATATGAATTGTATGGTTATTGGGAATTTTTCGCCGCGGGTGATGCTGAAAAAGTCATATTCGATCATGTGAGTACTATACTGACCTCTTGATATGCTATACTGAACAAGTTCATACAGTTGGAGGCATTCTCGGATATATTTCATCCGTGCGACCCAGATGTTTGGGTGACGAAATTGGCACCTCTGGGTGCGCTGAAGCAAACGTTGATCAGTGATTACTCCGCCCCTCGACCTGCATACTGGACTGAAGAAGACAACAAGTTCTTCAAAGAAACTTATCGCAAGAACGGCTTCGAAGCCCCCTTAGCTTGGTACAGAGTCCACACCTCCGGATTCAATGCAAAGGACGATGCCAGTAAGCCGTATTACTACCTGCGACACGCCAGCATTGGTTTAATAAAATTGATTCTTTAGAGGTCCCGAAATCCGATTATTACCCTCCTGCATCCAGTCCAATCTTCTTCGGTGCAGCTCGCTACGACAGAATCTGTTTACCTTCCATCGGAGTAGACTTGTTTGGGTCAGATGCATTCAAGGACCACAAAGTCACGGTCAAGGAGTACGATGGAGACCATTGGTTGATTTTGTCTCATGCAGACCAGATTAACCGTGACTTGGAGGCGTGGATTGTTGGGTTGTAGTTCACAACAAACGACTCAGAGCACTCACAGTGTTTGTAATATAATCGCCTGCAAGGATTCATCAACGTTGATACAATAGCTTCGATGTTTCAAATTGGTTCGCAAATTCAGTTTACTGAAAGTCCAAGTTTCAGCAATTCGGTCACATGGAAAGAATGTATTGAACATCGAAGTAACAGTAAAGCAAACAACTAAAATGAAATAAACACTATTGGTCAAAGTCCCATATTGAACGACATCTATATCTACAAATTGGCATTCTGATTCAGGCGACTGACATGGTAAAAGAGAGTCCATTAGCTCTACTACCGATGAGAAACAATGGCAAGGTACTGTATATGCATGTGTGATAAAGCTACATTATATCCAAATATTCATGTTATTTCCTACACAAACTTTTTCGTAAATCAGATTGTCCATTTTACATCGTCGTTTGACGATTTTTTGATTTGAGTCGACTAGTTTCCAGCAGAAACTAGCCCATGACGCTTGCAAGCAAGGCCATACGAATCTATGCGCAACGTTTTAGCATTTACTAAGCTAATTTCTAAAATATGGGAAACTTACGAAGAGACCATAACGCATTTGACGGAAGTAGACAGCGCGACGAGAATCAAAGTCAACCTCAGGATCAATTTCTATACTACCAGTTAGCAAACCTAGATTCCGATGAAGAGATACAGGAATTACGACGTACCATTGACTCGAGGAAGAGGGTGCATGACGATCATATCTTGCTTGGCCCGCGACAAGAGAGCATGATCAACCCGATACGCATCTTTCACGGTATGCCACTCTGCCTCACTTGCAAACCGTTCTTTCTGAACACGTGTAACATAGAGAACATCTGTATCCGCGAGCACTTCTTCCAAAGACTCGTAGATGTTAACTTGAACGCCTGCTTTACGTGCTGCAGAGACAACATTGGCAGGCATGGCAAGTGATGCAGGAGCGACGAAGTTCAGGCGAACGCTGTACATGCACAGCAAAGTGACGAGACTGTGAACAGTACGACCATTCTTGAGATCGCCAAGGAGGGTAACGGTCTTTCCGTTGACGGTACCAAGTTCGGAACGAATGGTGTAGACGTCAAGTAAGGCCTACAATCGTTGAATTCAGTTTGTGAGAAGGGAAAAAGAAGTGTCGTTAATCATACCTGAGTTGGGTGCTCCCCAATACCATCTCCAGCATTGACGACAGGAACAGGAGAGAATTTGGCTGCCAGCTGAGAGCTACCAACATCAGGGTGACGGATAACGATAGCGTCGGCGTAACATCCCATGGTTCTGATAGTATCGGGAAGGGTTTCGCCTTTCAAGACAGAAGATGAATCGACATGAACGTTGACAACTTCACCACCACAACGTTTCATAGCAGCATCAAACGAGGAATGCGTGCGAGTGGATGGCTCGTAGAATAGGGTGGCTAGAACTTTCCCTTTCAAGATGTCAAGAGTACCGTTACGTTCGACTTGCAGTTGCATCTCATGAGCGAGGGCAAAAAGCTCGTGGACGTCCCTATGAGAGAACTGTTTGACGGATAGGATATGACGGCGATGGAACGCAGGATGAGGGATCAAGTGGGAGAATTGCTGCATCGGTCCATACACACCGCTGACATCTGGTGGAGGTGCAACCAACGGTCCAGCGGCGGACGGAAGTGGCGGATGTTCAAGAGGTCTCGTCTGTGCCATGATGGTGCTGATGTCTGGTCTTTGGCTACCGGAGAAGGACATAGATCGTTCTGCGGTACCATGAGTGATCGTGGTACTTGAAATATCTCTACCAGCAAGTGTAGCACCCAAAACTCCATCCAAGAAGGCCGTCTGACCGTGTACAACAACGCGATGAACGGCGCCGTTGAGTAATTTTCCTTCTAAAGGAGACCATACTTTGGATTTACGAGCACCTCCATGTCCAACTTGTGCGCGGCGGCCCATGACAACTTCGACATTCGTCTGTGTCTGATCAGGCAAACCAAAGATGCGAACAGGGTTGTCATGAAGACGAGTCTGAATATCCTTGAGGGTGAGGCGACCTTCAGATACCGCGGTAAGAAGGAGAGGAAGAGCTTCTTCAATTCCGGACCTTGCTGAAGCCTCCTTGTTAAGCTCTTTCGCGAGACGATAAGGGACGCTACCAACAGAGAAGGCATCAATACTTTCCAAGTTCTGCCACAACGCCTTCTGATCTTCAGCAGACGGTAAGCAAGTTGCTTCTGGGTATTGCTCCTTCGAGAAGAAAAGAGCAAAGATGGACACGTCGCAAGTTACCTTCAGCTTCTTCGCTTTACTGAGGGAGATGAGCAATAGATCTTCTTTGCTTTGAACGTTGGTGACGTGAACAGTACGCTCATGAAGTCCAGCAAGGAGCAAAAGGGGTGCAAGATCGGTGTTCTTGGCGTTAGTGACGATGGGCTTATCCACCGGCCATGATCCAAAATGAGCGGCAACATCATGCACGGAGAGGTCCAAGGAGCTGCCATTGAAAGTGACGAACAACGACTTCACATTGGCTTCAAGTTCCTCGTCGATAGTTTTGACGTTAGATGGGGATGCGGTGATGCTTAGCGCAAAGTTGGAATATGGAGTCTTGGAGACATTCGCACGAGCTATTTCCAAGGTTTCTTGATCCACAATGCGCGTGTTGTCTCCGACAGGTAAAAACAAGGCGGTAGCAAATCCTCCGCTAAGCGACGCTTTAGTGGCCTCTGCGAAGTCGTCAGTCGTTTGTGCGGTCAAATCGGGAACGAATGCGGCAATGTTGACGAGACCAGGGAAAGTGTAGGTCTCATGGGAAGTCTTGAAATCAACCGGAGAAACCTCTAGAGGAAGCTTTCGGACAAGAGCCTCGAAAAGTAGCTTCGCAACTTTGACGTTGGTGATGAGCGGTACAGCGAAATCCACAGCCATTCGACGACTACGGTAGCCTTTACTCGCGTAGCTTGCTGGCCTGCGGAAATGGTTCTTGGAGGGAAGATTGATATACATGTCGATGAGGTTGTTCGCCAAGTGCTGAGATAGCGAGTATTCGGACTTCTGCTCGTCCCTGCTTCCTTCTGGCAGTGTTTCCAAGTACTACGAAGACCGTTAGTTAGCACAAATATAACGAGTCATCAGATGATAGAAAAACTCACCTTGCAAGGGACATTATGCTCAGTCAAGAAATCGGCAGTACCGGACGTGGCAAAGATATTATATCCAGCAGCATGAAGCTTCTGAACAGAAGGAAGAAGTTCTGCTTTCTCCTTATATCCACCGATAGAGAACAAGATGTTCTTCTTAGGAAGAACAATACCAGTGGAAATGAGAGCCTTGACATACGCCTCATACTTGTTGTGTCCGAAACAAGCAACTTCTCCAGTAGAGGCCATCTCTACACCGAGAACAGGGTCTGCACCTGACAGACGGCTGAAACTGAACTGAGGAACCTTGACACCAACGTAATCCGAAGGCAAGCCCAAGTCAGGATATGATTCGACAGAGAGACCCATCATGACTTTGGTAGCCATCTCAATAGCATCGACGCCTGTGACCTTTGACACGAATGGGAAAGAGCGAGCAGCGCGAAGGTTACATTCGATGACCTTGATCTCGTTATTCTTCGCGATGAACTGAATATTGTAGGGTCCAGTGACGTTCAAAGCGTTGCCGATCTTGGCAGTCGCATCTTCAATTTGACGAACAGTCTCGGGGTCCAGATCTTGAGGAGGATGAATGAGAGTAGCATCTCCTGAGTGGACTCCAGCGTTCTCGACATGCTCAGAGATGAAATGCATGACCAGCTTTCCATTCTTTGCAACAGCATCCATCTCAATTTCCTTGGCACCTTCGATATACTTGGTGATAACGACCGGATGTTCCCGAGAAACAGCGGTAGCTTGGGACAAGTAGTTCGACAAGTCGTCGGGACTGAAGACGACATTCATCGCAGCACCCGAAAGTACATAAGATGGTCGAACAAGCACTGGATAGCCAACGTTCTCACAGAAGGTGTGTGCATCTTCGAAGTTCGATAGCTCCTTCCATTGAGGTTGATCGACACCAATTTCATCCAACAGACGGGAGAACTTGAACCTGTTCTCAGCGGTATCGATCATCTCTGGAGAAGTACCGTAGATCTTGACGTTCTGACGGTACAAAGGAAGTGCGATGTTGTTGGGGGTTTGACCTCCCATAGAAAGAATGACTCCACGAGAACGCTCTGTATCGTAGATATCGAGGATGGTTTCGAGACTGATGTTCTCGAAGTAGAGTCGATCAGCCTCATCGTAATCGGTGGAAACAGTCTCCGGGTTGTAGTTGACCATGACGGTTTGGAGGCCATTGTCGCGAAGAGTTCGGATCGCTCTGACAGCGCACCAATCGAACTCAACAGAGGATCCGATACGATATACACCTGAACCAAGAACCATAACACCACGATCATTGAATTCAACATCGTGCTCGACAGCGTTGTAGGTGGTGTAGAGGTAGTTTGTGAAGGCAGGGAATTCAGCGGCGACGGTATCGATCTGTTTCACGAAAGGCATGATACTGTTCTCTTGACGAATACGGCGAACAGCAAGTTCAGTGGATCCCATGCATTCGGCGAGCTGACGATCGGAGAAACCAAGCTGCTTAGCTTGACGAAGGAGAGCACCGTTGATGGTGGAGACGTTGTAGGTTCTGTATACATGTTATGAGCACTCTAATGATAACATAAATGAACGAGAGACGTACGAGAGTCGAAGTTCCATGTTATGGATACGTTGAAGCTTCGTCAAGAACCATTTGTCGATACTGGTCATCTCGTGGATCTTGTCTACGGTGTAACCGTTATGGAAAGCCGAGGCGATAGCAAACATACGCTTGTCAGTGGGGTTAACAAGTTCTTCGTCGATGTCATCTACAAGATCGTTCTGTGATAATGCAGGTCAATACCTTCATCTATCTGAAATCCGAATGAACTTACATTGCTGAATCCAGAGAACGAGTCATCGATACATCGGATAGCCTTTTGGATGGTTTCTTCAAATGTTCTTCCAATACTCATGACCTCACCAACACTCTTCATGCTACTGCTGAGAAGCGGGCTGACACGACTGAACTTCTTCAGATCCCAACGTGGAATCTTGACGACAACGTAATCCAAACTGGGTTCGAAGCATGCACTAGTTACTTTAGTGACTGAATTTTTGATCTCGTTGAGAGGTATGCCGAGACCGAGCTTAGCAGCGATGAAGGCAAGAGGATAACCTGTCGCCTTTGAAGCAAGAGCCGAGGATCGCGAAAGTCGAGCATTGACCTGCAACATCAAAAGGACATTAGTTGGTGCCTCGAATTCAGCCAGAACGGGTTTAAGCGTACCTCAATGATACAATACTCCTTCGATGTAGGATTCAATGCGTACTGAATATTGCACTCTCCGACCACACCAAGGTGTCGAATTACGTTGATAGCCGTGGTACGGAGCATGTTGTAATCCCCATCCGACAAAGTTTGTGATGGGGCAACGACAATGGAATCGCCTGTATGGATTCCCAGAGGATCAAAGTTCTGTGAAGTAAAAATTCAGCAAGACAGGAAGGCATACTCGTCAAGAAATATAATCTTACCTCCATGTTACAGACAGTAATGCAATTATCCCTGCAATCCCGAACAACTTCGTATTCGATTTCCTTCCAACCCTTCATACTCTTCTCGACGAGAACTTGAGGACTCGTAGCGAATGCTTTCGTACAAAGAGCCCTCAATTGGTCTTCATCTTGTGCAAAACCAGATCCAAGACCACCAAGAGCGTAAGCTGCACGCACGATGACAGGGAAACCGATGGTATTCGCAGCAGTTATGGCTTCGTCGAGGGTAGTAGCAGTAGATGATTGCGCGCAACGTTCACCGATTTCAGCCATGGCGTTAGCGAAGAGTTGACGATCCTCGGTCATGATGATAGTGTCGATAGGTGTACCGAGAACTTTGCAACCAAGGCTCTCGAACTCGTCTTTCAGCTTGATACCGACGTTTAAGGCAGTTTGACCACCAAATGTGACGTAGATACCGTCGGGACGTTCGTACTTGATGATCTTACGAACGAACTCCGGAGTGACTGGAAGGAAGTAGACCTTGTCGGCAAGACCCTTCGAAGTAGCAATCGTAGCAATGTTAGGATTCACGAGGATAGTGTATATACCCTCTTGCTTCAACGCCTTGATAGCTTGGGATCCTGAGTAATCGAACTCGCCGGCTTGACCAATGGAAAGACCGCCAGAACCGAGAATAAGGACCTTTTGGACATCCGCACGGGGAACAAGTTTTTCATTGTCCTCCTTCTTCCCGCCCGGCATCTCGATGGGTACCAAGGATCCAGTCGTTGTGCAGTCAACGATATTTTGGATGAAAACGTCGAAGAGGAATTCAGTGTCACGTGGACCAGGAGTTGATTCGGGATGGAACTGGACAGAAAAGAAAGGTTTATCAAGACAGTATATACCTTCGTTGCTTCCGTCGTTAGCGTTCTTGAAAAGTTCCTTCCAGCCAGAAGGAAGAGTGGCGGTATCGACCTGGAAACCGTGATTCTGACTCGTAATGTAGCAGCGACCGCTCAAAGCATCAGTGCAAGGGATGTTATGACCACGATTACCGTATTTCATCTTTGACGTAGAAGCACCTGCGGCGAGGGCGAGAAGTTGGTGACCGAGACAAATACCGAAGATAGGTCTATCAGCGTTTTTCATGGCGAGTGAAAGTCGCTCAATAGTGGGAGCGACCATGGTAGGGTCACCGGGACCGTTGGAGATGAAGAGACCGTCAAATGGTTCCTCGGAGGATGAGAGGTAGTCGTAGTCCCATGGGACAACTTTTAATTCGACACCTCGATGAGTGAAGCAGCGGATTTGGTTGAATTTCATGCCGACATCGACAGCAAGAACACGAAGCACGCGCTTTCCGGAAGGGTGCATACGAGGTTGGCCGACAGGAGGATACACGCGAGGTGCTTTGATTGAAACAACAGCAACAAGATTATCGGCATTAGGATCCTTGAATGGAATATCGACGTAAGCCTCCCGCCATACAGAGTTACCATTCAATCCTGGTGGGGAAGATCCCCTGGATGGAGGTAGAGAAGGAGGGACCAGAGAACGTGTCCTCTCAGGTAGATCCGTCCTCCTCGCAAGAATCTTGCCTAGCATAGATCCCTTCTCCCGGATCCTTTTAGTGAGCGCACGTGTGTCGACGCCGTAGATGGCGGGTACACCGCTCTCTTTTAACCATTGACCAAGTGAAGAGTTTGCGAGGTAATGGCTGAAGTCTTCAGAATAGTAGCCAACGACAAGCGCGGCAACGTGGATTCGAGAAGACTCAAAGTCGGCAGGAAGATTCTCGATAGAGCTGCTTGCACGCGAAGGAACACCATAGTTGCCAATGAGAGGATATGTGAGGATAAGGATTTGGCCCTCGTATGATGGATCGGTTAAGGATTCGGTGTAACCGACCATACCTACATGACGTCAAATTGCATCAAGATGGGATATTGAAGGGACTTTTCACGAAGACCTACCAGTCTGAAAAACACATTCTCCAGATACGCTTTTACCTTCGGCACCAAAACTGATACCTTTAAATGCAGTACCATCTGAAAGTTCGATGACGGATTCACGACTGGGTGAAAATTCGTCTGTGGAAGATGGAGCGGTTACGGGAGGTGCTGGGTAGCCATTTGGATGAAGGCTGGCTGAGCGAGAGAGAGGGGGTCGCGTAGTATCGTTTGCAGAAGGTAAAGCCATGACTTTTGATTGATTTTGAGTGGAAAATAACGACCTCTTCCTCTCCGCTCGCCTCAAAAAGTGGTTCGGGTGGAGAGGAAGAGGAGAAAAGAAAAAATGAGCGAAGACGCTCAATTTTATACCCAAATCACGTGGCCGAAACGATCTAATCTTATCCCCGTCGATCACTCCTTCGTGTTCACGCTCAAAAAGGAAGGTGGCCGGGAACTTGAAAGAAAGTGTCTCCGTAAGACGGTGACAGTAGGTACACCAAATGCATACGCTACACGTCTTACCATTAGATAAATCATTAAATCAGAAATAAACCGACGTTTTGTGCTCAATGGGACGCAATCAGACTGTCCACTTGATTTAACTATTTGATTCAGCTCCATGCAATATTGAGACAGCCTTCTTACGGCTATTCAATTCACCGTAACGGAACAAGTCAAAGCACGGCAGGAAATGACGTATAGCGCTATAGGATCAAGCATGAGCTGAAAAAGACGGGTTAGCAAATAGAACAGAAAACTGTAATCGATCTTTAAGTTCTTGGGCATGCCTTAAAAATGCTGCTACACGTCCGAGCTTGTAACAAAAATGATATTAGTGCTGTTCACCATTTACCTACACCATGATTAGAAAACCAGGGCGGAATGTGAATCAAACAAGAGGAGAAAACTGAAGTCGAGGGCGCAGCCATTGCAAGTCAAGAAGTGTTTCACAAGTGGTCCTCCATGATGATTAAGACGAGACACAGATCGGAGACTGACAAACAAGAAGAGGTGCTGGGAAAAAGCAATTAAAAAAATCCTAGAAACTTGGTCGATTGTGCTGTCATTCGAGCAGATAGGAGGGGAATGGGTGTGGTGTAGGTTTAGGAGGAAGGAAATGTAAGGATTGATTATCTGCTGGTTTCGGGTCAAGTCCCACACATCGTGCGTAAATGCATTTCCTCGTGGTGATTTAAAAGGAAGTCAACTATGTCGCTATCCCAGAGCGAAGATCATCCAGGGATGAAATGCTCCACCAAAAAAAAGGAGAAAACCGAAGTTGACGAGTTTGACGGCGACGACGCGATGCTTGTCAGTTTGAACGTTAAGAAAGGGGAATTCCTCGGACGCTTCGCCCGCTCGACTGAACCTGGATGCTGGACTCACGCGATCTTCTAGCACCAACTCATTGTTCTCTGGATATAAGGTGGGCTGACATTTAACTGTCACGGTTTATCACCGAAGCAAACGTAGATTATGAGCATATTGAGGAATAAAAACCGGATAAGATACCTGTCAATACCAGCGACATCGCGACTGACTGGTGAAAAACTAGACACACTGACCCTAGTCCCCACATGGAAAGCGATTAAAGAGAGACACACAGGGAGACTTAAATAACTTCCAAGTGCATCAGGAAAAATAAAGTACGCAAATAAATAAACGTTTGGGGTCTCACCATTAAAGTATGGGAGTCTATAAAGAACGAAAACCTCTTTTGAGAGGGCAAAACTTCATGTGGAAGCGACACCCAATGCCTACATGATTGGAACCCGCTGGCTCAGGCAACACGGGCCAGGGTACCATCGACCAGATGTATTGTGTTTGCTAAGTATAACATCCTAAGTCTATTCGAGTCGGGGAATGCCAGTCTGCTTATTCAATTGCTCGTGCTCTCCAGAAGATGTGGCGTACTTGTTTGTGCTGTTCTGGAAACAGACTCACATTTCATAGATGCGATTTCATGACAACGAGGGGACATTTCAAAATTCTCGTAGCCTGAGAATCATTTGAATCTTCTTCTCCTGACTGTCGTGGATAAAATGTCGGACACCTTCAGCACTTGTCTTGCTCAGTTGCCGGTGCTTTAGAGGGGAGATTTATCGAAAGGTTGGGTGCAACAAACCTAGGTACACACTGACACACTTTATAAATTATAAACCGCCAATCTTCTTATCGAAGGCACAAAACTTTGAATTGTTCCTGGTTAATGATCGGTTACGAGAAGATATGGCCCATCATAGATCTGTGGGGTGCGCATGGTTCATTTTGCGATGAACGCATGAAGCACGAGCCTGTGATAAGCTAGGTTCGATACTCTCACCAGGCTGGACCTCACAACGACCTAGAGGGCAGATAAATTCACCAAATATGCACGTTAATCTGACCTAGTCATCTTCTCGATTTTTTGGTCGCAAAAAAGAACGCCATCGCGACCTGACAAGCAAAAGCTCCGGGAGAAAAACAGGCAAAAAAGCTGGAAGTACAAAATGCCCGGAGTGACCCGCAAAACTCCAACTTGATGGACTTACCAAATATGGGTTCTTTCAAGCGGGGATAATCTAGCCGAGTTGCCGGTTAAAGTATTTGCATCAGATTTCAGCGCCCGATTTCATGAGAGTTCTCATCTTTAGGCGCCTGCACATGCAGTAATGATTTTCTCCCAATTTCCTCCAATCCTGTGCCTCGGGGTCCGATGCGTCTTATCAGTTGGGACAAGAAAAAAGGCGGAGCTGCCAAAGCTCCATATTCACCCACTCTTTCTTTCGTTCTACCACCATGGTTGCGATCATTCACAAGGTGAACGCAGCGGTATGTCTTGAATCTCATTTTGAATATCGAATTGGCACCGAACAAAATGTTTTCAGGTCGCCGACTCTTTCGTTGGGAGATGGTTTCAGTTGGAGGGTTCTGGTCACGCGAAGGAACGTGAGGGATCTCGTTTCTTGGTATGTTCGTTTATGTTCATCACAACTCGACCTTGTTCTAATCGTCTGTGTGTGTGAAGACCGAGATTCGTGCAGGCCTTACAACATGGGTATGTTCACTCTGTCTATCCGTTGAACCAAGTATATCTGACTAGATTACCCTCGCATCATTAAGGCCGCCATGGCATACATTGTGAGTGCTCTCTTTGCCAAGCTGTCATGTCGGTCATTTCTGAGACTTGAAATGCTAGATTTCCGTGAATGCCTCTATCATTTCTGACACTGGAGGAACTTGCGTTTGCCCTACAGATGACCTCTGTGTCTCTGACCCTGTCTACTTGCAATGTGTAGACGAGGTTCGACGTGATTTGATTACCTCCACAGCAGCCATCTCCGCGCTGGCTTCTTTCCTCATGGGACTCCTTGCAAACCTTCCCGTCGGTATGGCCCCAGGTTTAGGTCTCAACGCATACGT
The DNA here is from genome assembly GCA_022606235.1 of Abortiporus biennis. Classification (NCBI taxonomy): domain Eukaryota; kingdom Fungi; phylum Basidiomycota; class Agaricomycetes; order Polyporales; family Podoscyphaceae; genus Abortiporus; species Abortiporus biennis. The sequence continues at coordinate 703,404 of JABYQP010000011.1, forward strand.
GAGTAATGCACCTCGTGATATAGCTCACTCCCCTTATCAACCGCTGACACCCTCGTCACTAGTTCACATATTCAGTTGTTGGGTACGCCACATTCACATTAGATTTTGATGAACCAACAAATTGACTCTCTTCTAGTTTCCACGGAAGTGGTATCATCTCTTACCGAGAAGCCCTTGCTGCTGTATTCTTAGAGGGGTGAGTGGTTACTACGCAAGCTGCGAAGAACTGTATTGATCATATGTTGACAGCTGGTTCTTCTTCTTCCTGTCCATCCTCGGTCTCCGTCAATGGCTCGCCCGAATCATGCCTCAATCACTAGTTTTAGCAGTTGGTGGAGGAATCGGTCTTTTCATTGCGTGAGTACGGTTCATCACCCGGGTCCTGTCTGTTTTCTAAAATGCTATTTCAGCTTCATTGGATTGTGTAAGTGGTTTCCAAGCAGAGATTTGCCATCCTGCTCATGATAATTCTAGCTTCTGGCGGTCTTTTCGTTGTGGGCGGTGATACGACGAACCTTGTTGGACTCGGCGGTTGCAAGTCTGAAGGTACCTTGCATTTCTAGAATAATATACAGCTGAATTGACTATTTCACCAAACAGACATGCTTGCCGATCTTCCAAATTACTGCGCTAGTCACGTCTTACAAAGTCCCACGATGTGGCTGGGTATCTTCGTTGGAGGGTAAGCATCATTACCTCACTGACGATAGTACCCCAAACTAATCCACACTCAGAATTTTCACCGTATTCTTGATGCTTTATCGCGTCAAGGGTGCTATCCTCATCGGTATCTTCCTCACCTCAATTATCTCCTGGCCTCGTCCTACCACAGTCACCTACTTCCCTCACACTGATGCTGGTGACGCTTCCTTCGACTTCTTCAAGAAAGTCGTCACTTTCCGACCCCTCAAATTGATTGGCAACGCCATCGACTACCACTATAGTAAAGGTCGTGTTTGGTATGCGCTCATCACTTTCCTTTATGTCGATATTCTCGGTACGTTAAAAGTTTCATTCTCAAATGCGTTCATCTTCTCACGATTGATTCGCAGATACCACTGGTACCTTGTACTCTATGGCCAAATTTGCCGGTCTTCGTGACCCAGTTACCCTTGATTTCGAACGATCCACCATTGCCTACTGCGTGGATGCTTTCTCCATCAGTATGGGTGCTCTCATGGGAACATCTCCCGTTACTGCGTTCATTGAGAGTGCAACTGGTATCTCAGAAGGTGGCAAGACTGGTATTACAGCTATCTCAACCGGTTTCGCTTTCTTCATTTCTATCTTCTTCGCTCCCATCTTCGCATCCATTCCACCGTGGGCTACAGGTGGTGCTCTGGTCATCGTCGGTTCTTTGATGATTCGCAAGTGAGTGTTTTTCATTGCCTGTTTCAACGCAGGAAAAGGCAGCTGATTTTTTTCATCTACTTTACAGTACTCGTGAAATCAACTGGGATTACGTCGGTGACTCTGTGCCTGCGTTCCTTACATTAATTGTCATTCCTTTGACATACAAGTGAGAGTTTTATCACCTCGTAGTCTTGATTACTTGATTTTTAATCGCATCGTTTCCCTTTTCAGTATCGCATACGGTGTCATTGCTGGAATCATCTCATTCGTCCTTATCAATGGTATTGCATGGTTGATCCGTAAAGCATCAGGAGGTCGCATCGTACCTCCCTCATTCGACCAATCAGAACAATGGGTCATTCCTCCTGGTAGCATCATCCCCTCGTGGATGTAAGTCCCGCATTCATCATATGTCCGTTCAAGAGAAATTCTTACTCATACATCTTTGTAGGACCTATGTCGCCAGCGCCATTACAGGACGTCGAATTGACACTGATGTACCTATGGAACCTCGTGAGCGGACCTCGTCTGTTGAAACTTCAACGCCCGATCCCACTAAAGATCACTCCGATGGATTCACACCTATAGTCGTGGAGAAGCATTAAACGTGCATATTGTATCTTTCATTTTTTTCCACATAGAAGTGTGCGCTTGGTACAATGACGACTTAATGGCCCTTCCCCTCTACCCCATTCTCTTCTTACACACTTCCTCAACGCACTCCATGGAAAAGCTACATACAAGGCCAAACTCAATTTAGACCTTAATTTCTCTCCGTGGTATGATCATTTATTTTCTGTCTGCTCTCTTGCTTTTTTTCTACCGTTTGCTTTTGGGATTGTGTTGCTTATCATCAAGAAATGAAGGTTGTTTGGGTGTATTGTTGGGTTGGTTGAGACATAAATGTCATCGTATCCCCTGTTGTTGTGGTCGTTGTTCTCGAACTTTAATCCGTAATTGTAAAAAGGGCTGTCTCATAAAGTGCCTTGTTATACTGTATGTTCATACATTCTTCACCCTGCTCGTGTAAATGTATATTTACTCATGAACGTATACCACGTTTTTCTCTATTCCTAGGTACAACGAATGCCTTACTGTCGAAACCTTTGAATCTGACAATTTCAAGTCCTAGACGCCGGTATTAAAATTATTTATCTTGCCATTTCGCTGGCTACTCGTTTCCATCCAACTGCTGTCTTTCCTTCATTTAACCTACAAAATGCCTGTACAAACGTCTCTGTTGTACGATCTCTCCAATAATCACACTCGAGCCCATTCTGTGAACATCAAAAAATGAGAAACTAACTGCAGAAAGACCTGTACGGTGTATGCCCAGTTGCAAACCAGCCTCGTCGAGGTCTCTTGTCCCGAGCCCCGACTACCGTGCATCAAAAGAAATGGTCGTGGTGAGATTTTCGCCAACATTCACCAAATGAAAAGTGGTCCAATCTGGGGAGAGGCCGTTGGCGGCCGGGGCTCCGGAGAAGGTTGATGAGTGGGTATCGTACGATTTGGGAAGAAATAATATCCTTCGCTCAGTGTCCTTCTTAAGGATTGCAACTTTTCGCTTTGCTTTACTTCGTCTCCTCACTCTCACACTCACTCAACTTCCTCCTCAGACTTCGACCAGCTCCTCGGGGTCGAAGAAAGTCGATAGAAAAACTTGGTTTCATTTTCAATTGGCAACCTACCTTTGTCTTGCGAACACGAAGTCATTCGTCATGTCGAATTCAACAGGACTTGGCTACACTCCAGCTTCTGCGCTCTACGCAAACACTGACTTTTCGAAGTTGAGCTGGTTGGAGACACAATGGGCAGCATGGTATCTTTGGATTGATAATCCAGTCATTGCAACTGGTCTCATGAGTTTCTTACTCCACGAGGTATGTTTGTACGCGTCTTTTACACAAACCCATTTACTCATTCGTTTGCAGATCGTGTACTTCGGTCGTTGCATTCCTTGGATCCTCATTGACGCTACACCATACTTCCGAAAGTGGAAATTGCAACCCACTAAGATCCCTACTGCACGCGAGCAATGGGAATGTACCAAACAGGTTCTTTTCAGTCACTTCACCATTGAACTTCCCGCTGTGAGTACAATTTGCATCAACAACACACAGCATCGGACTAATTGAACCACTCTCAGATCTGGCTCTTCCACCCTTTTGCTGAGCTTTTCGGTCTCTCTACATGGCAGGTTCCTTTCCCCGACTGGCAAACCGTCGCTATGCAGGTCGCCTTCTTCTTCGTCTTTGAGGATGGATTCCACTTCTTTGGTGAGTTCATTTATTTATTCTTCTCTCGTTTCATCATACACGATACTCACCATTCCTGAATAGCTCATCGCGCTCTTCACTGGGGTCCTCTGTACAAACACATTCACAAGATCCACCACAAATACGCTGCTCCATTCGGTCTTGCCGCTGAGTATGCCCACCCTGCGGAAGTCTTCATTCTCGGAACTGGAACTCTCGGTGGTCCCATCCTTTACACATCTCTCTTCCACAACCTCCACATCTTCACTGTCTATGTCTGGATCGTCCTCCGTCTCTTCCAAGCTGTTGACTCTCACAGTGGTTACGGTATGCTCCCACTTTCACTGATTTGTTTTATTTTTATTCACTTATACGCTTCGTAGATTTCCCCTGGTCACTTCAGCACATTGTCCCTTTCTGGTCCGGTGCTGATCATCATGATTTCCACCATATGGCTTTTGTCAATAACTTCTCTACCTCTTTCCGCTGGTTCGACCACTTCTTCGGTACTGATGACAAGTACCGGGAGTACAAGGCTAAGGTCAACGCTGCCAAGGCATCTGGCTTATCACCTAAGGAGTTGGCCGCTCTTGAGTTACGCATCGCTCAACAAGCTGAGAAAGAAGGTGTTGAGGCTGAAAAGGTTGTCGAGGCTTACAACTTCAAGTTGAAGACTGCATAAGTATGAGATGTTCTCAGGAAGTGTTACATACATACACGGAACCAAGCGGAGAGTTAATTATTGTATGATCTACTACTAGAAATGACTCTTTGGTACTTAATTCTTTCATTTCTCATTGCTTAGATTACTTTTTGTTTTTTACATGGAGTTTGTGGATTGTACTGCTACATTCTTCGATGACATATATCCGGTACACAATTCAAATATCACTCAAAACTTCAAAAGGGTCTTTCGATACCATCACATTGCTTTTGTTTTTGAGTTTTTCTCGATGCCGGTGAATTGTTATATGTTGAAGAGCTATGAAGGGAACGACTATCTTCTCTTCCGAGGTCTGCAGAGGAGACTAATACATCGCCACTATTGCTGATTAGGATGTAAGTGAAGCTTGGTGTCATCTGAAAAAAACTGAATTCCCCCGACGTTAGCTAAGAAACACAGTCTGATAGGCTTTTCTGAGGTTTATGTTGCTACCGGGAGGGCCGGGGGTGATTGTACCTCTGGAGGTTTGGAGTGAAGTCATGCATTTCTATTTCTCATATCTCTTGTATCGTACAATGTCCTTTTCAGATTGAAGACGGGAGAGCAAAATACTGTAACGAACATTCCTGGACTCATAATGAAAGCGGGGTTTAAACTTTTGAAACCAGTCGACACGTGATACATGTGATGAGAGTAGACGACAGGATTATTTGAGTCATGTTTATCTCGAAATAAGGCGAAATAAGGACTCGTAGATCAGAGTCCTTTTACTTGATCATACCATCGTCCTTGCAAGTGTAGAATAAATTCTAAACGTCTCTCCAGCTCCAAAATCCAAGTTTAAATCATGTCCTGATCCGTTTCTGACAATCAAGGTAAAATTCCTAGAGTCCGGCCACAACCCCTGCTCCATCTTCTTCAAGCCCACCTCATCGTCGTTGCAAGGTACTTCATTATCTTCCAAATTTAAGCAATGCAATTGATCCATAGAACCAACCATCTCTACTACGGGTCCTTTGAAACCTTTCGCTGGAACGTAAACGGAAGGGATCTCCCTTGTTGCCCAAATGACGCTAACATCCAAAGTCAAAGTGTCCAACATGAACACACTCTGAGAGAATGTTGATAGATCGGGAGCATAGAATCCAGATCTGTTAGGAGAAGAGATATAACCTGGATCTAAATTTCCCCAACGAACAGGATCGACATCTCTAGCCAGAGGTTTCGTTTCATTCGTTGTGGCTAAAAACCCTATATCATGAATATGACCTGTCAAAATCAACCCATCGAATCCCGATGTTGTAGGTTGATTTATAGCGAGGAAATTGTATATGACTGATCCTTGAGAATGAGCTATACCAATAACTTTGTTGAACCTCTGCTTATTTCCGAATCCGAAGATGGTGGATATTGTCCCGTCTTTGAGTTTCTTTGCGAGGGATGAAGCGATTTGTGCTACGACGGGTAGTTGTATCTCTGATGAATCTGTAGGACGATCACTAAGACCGACACCTAATTGATCGTATGCAAACGTAGCCTGCCCTTGTGAGCAAGCGAAAGCTGCATAGGAATAATTCTGAAATCCGTTCATAGGAAAAGTCCAGTATTGATGGGTATATGTGGACCCATGAAGCAAGAGTTGAACCCGATCTTTATGATTCACGATTTTTTTTAGTAAACCATATCGGAGAGAAACATATTATGTACGTACCTGGATCCTCAAATGACTCCCGAGGAGGTTGACAGAATTGTCCAAAGATACTAAATTCTTTGTTGAGGCGACGTAGCTTCGTAGCGATGAGACCTTCGTTGGGGTCAACAGCAATTTCTGCATCGACGGGGACGGAGACATTTCCGAAAGTGCAGAGGCAACTCGAGCCTCCAGTACCGGGAAGGAGAACTCCAACAGCGAACATATTGTAGAGTAAGGAGGACCAAATCCCGAGGATCTTCAGCTTCATCATTATACTACTTCCACGCTTCCTGGATAGTTCGATGTGTTTGAGCAGGTGTATCAATAATAGTAAAAGGCTTACTTTGAAGTCGTCCAGTAGGGAGATGCCACCGAGGAAAGCGCAAGAGACCATCCAATATAAATACGACAAGTTGAAGTTGAAAATCTCATCAATGGCCCCGTTGAATAGTGATGAGGACGCGCTCTGTCGGAGTGAGAGAAAGAATACTTCGGTACTAAATCCTCGTCTGATTGCGATTCCAATAGCATGGACCATAGAGACAAGAACTCTGGAGGTTGAGCTATTGTCAGAATGTTACCTACTCAAGAAAGACTTTCTCTTCAAGCAATGACGAAAGCTTCTTGAAGTTCTTCATGATTCTTCCAAGCCTTGCCGTTCGTAAAACAATCAACACTTCTTTTCGGCAATGTTGTTTGTACTGTTCACGCGGTTGCGGAGGAGATACATAGAAGTCAGAATGAAAGGAAAAAATCGCGGTGTCTTGCAAATAAGTGTTCATCGTCTCAACTGGGGCAACGTTGGACACGGATTTCCGAGATATCAGAAAAGTCTCCTTTATGGGCCATTCATTTGATAACCAAGGAGATTTCTCAGTTGTCATTGCTTTGTACCATCGGATAATAGGTAATATTGGCTGCTAATACCATAAATCCACAAACATATATAATTAGTGAACACAGCTATGAGCACAGAATGATACACATAACCAGTAAAACTCATTCCTTCTTCACAAACCGACCAACAGAATGCCACCAAAGGTTCTCTTCGTCTTCACCTTCCTTTCCCCACAACTGTTTCGAGCTCCATACATCCATTTTATCAACCATCGAGTCGGTAGGACGATCCAGACGGCAGCCATCAAAGGCACTCTTCCAAACCGGAGTCCAGAATCTTTGCCACCAAGCGACATCCTTCCTTGGACTCAGAACATGTTCATAAAACAAGAACTGTCCTCCTGGCTTGACAACTTGGTCGACTAATCCCTGGATTGATGCTTCGGGCGATGGAATAGAGCATAGAGTAAGGATGGAGATCAGAGTGTCCACTAATTCAGGTTTCTCCAGAGCAGAAATAATAGAATGGGTATCTTCAGCTCCATAGGGTAGGATAATTAGCGTGCCTGCCTCCTCAGAAAAACCTGCGATGTTTGCAGCTTTGCGTATCTCGTTGTGCATGAGCTGATTTGGTTCCAAAGCAACGTATTTTGTCACCTTGGCCCGATCAAGATACGAGATGGTATGACCGTGTCCTGAAAACAGACGATCAGAAAACTGAGACAAGTATCGTATTTAGTTGTTGAGCTGGAGGCTCACCTGCACCGATATCAAGCACGACACCCTGAGCGTTTGGTGTGATCAACCCTTGTTTGACGATACGTCCGCCTTCGTCCACGCTGCTCCCAAACGCAGTCCAAACATGAGCCATGAATTGTCGAGAAATCAACTGAGGACGGAATAGGAGGGAGGGCTGAGTCCAAAGTGCCTTCAAGGTTGGCCATAAAGCAGCTTGAATTGCATAACGCAAGTCAGTCAAGAGCGCGAATGCAGCGGAGAGCTTCATAGCTGTAGGATATGCCTCCTCGCTGTTATCGTTGCCGAGGTGAAGATAGACATTGTGAGGTCTGGTGAGAGATTCGAGGATAAGGCGCTTACGTTCAATTCGGAATGTGTTATAACGTGATCCAATTTATGAGGTAAGCGCGATGACGAGGCGCCTGTTTTCGCAAGCCCCGAGTTTCGCTTTCGCTCGGTAAAACACCCAACACATCGGCGCGCTGCGCTGGACAGTTTCTTCATCTTTCTCCTCGACTTCGACGTTGGAGGTGTAAAGCGGTTTGGGTTGCGAAGTAGAAGCAGGATACTTCTTGTTCGCTATAGCCAGTTGGTTTAGGTTACGGTAAGTCTCGCCATTTTGAAGTTCCTATGTTCTACTCTCAAGCCCGCTTTTTCAGAAATATTATCGAACATGATGAATCCTGGTGCAGCAATTTCAAGTACGCTGCGAGGCATATGGACAGCGTTTCTCGCAGCTGTAGCAAGACTCGACAAGTCACTATCCCCTCATGATACATTCCAGCGAATAAAACAACATACTTTCACTCTGTCAGATTCTATTTATCTGTTCCATATTTTACTTGCTGCTTTCTGGCTCATCATCCTCGAGGCACCTTTCTGGCTCAAGTTCCTGATACCCACCGCATTCACGACTGCCCTCATCATACCATTCACCTCACAATTCTTCCTCCCGGCTATCCCCGTCTTTAGTTGGTTACTCACCTACTTCTCATCTCGATTCATTCCAAAGGATTATCGACCTGGCATCTCCGTCGTTCTTCTCCCTACGTTGGAGTCTGTTTTGTATGGAGCCAATATCTCTGACATCCTCACCCGATGGACACACCCGTTGCTTGATATCCTCGCATGGTTCCCTTACGGTGTCATCCATTTCGTCTTTCCGTTTGTTGTTGCCGCCTTCTTGTGGCTTTTCCGTCCTAAAGAAGCACTCCACCAATGGGCTCGTATATTTGGATATATGAACCTTGTCGGTGTACTCATCCAAATATTATTCCCTTGCGCACCGCCTTGGTATGAATTGATCCACGGCTTGACACCGGCCAACTACTCGATGAGGGGTTCACCTGGAGGTCTCGCCCGGATCGACAAACTCTTCCACTCCAATGGCTACACAGTCGCATTCTCCAACTCTCCCGTTATCTTCGGTGCATTTCCATCTCTTCATTCTGGATGCGCCACAATGGAGGCACTCTTTATCTCTCACTTCTTCCCACAAATGACGAAGTTCATTTGGGCATACGCCGCTGTTCTTTATTGGGCTACCATGTACTTGACACATCACTACCTCATCGATGTCGTTGGTGGTTCATGTCTTGCGGTCGCTATGTTCCATGTTCTTCTACCTGATGAGGTTAAAGGTCCTGCAGCGACCGCTTCACCTCCCAATCTCGTCACTGGTACCAGGCGCTCCAAATATGAGATCTATGATTTGGACGAGCCTCGTCGACGTGGTGTCAATGGCGGCTCAATTATGCGGGACGCTGCTGATTATGATTTGGAGGAATTGTCGGATAGGGAATCTGATGATGGAGAGGTGGACATCACATATAGGTCGCCTGTTGTTCCCACTCCCCCTCACTCCGCAACACCTCTCGTGAAGCAAATCTCAGCTGGAGCGAAAGGTGATCCAAAGAAGAATCATCGGCATACTGCGTCTATCGCTAGTTTGATTCGAGCGGATGAAAGGGCAGAAGATGGCTGGAGTCCAATTGCTCAAACTTTCAAGTTACCACCAGTACCTTCACGGACAGATAGGTCGGGGGAACCTTAGTTTGGAAGTTCGTAGTTTTTTCCTGACTGTTCGTATTCGTATTCAAAGACTCTTTGGGTTAGCCGGTTGATAGTTAGATGCTTTCGGCACATATTTGATTGGGTCTTTGTCTTGTGATAGTGAGTGAGATGTGCATATTTGTTTTTACAGTCCAGATGTATCTATCAGGATGTAATATTCTCTATTTTTTCTCTTTCTCTCTTGTTGCGTATAATACATCGTTCCTTAGATACACTGTCTATATAACACTCCTTTCCAGATGTAACTTACCTCTTCCGTAGCTCGCGGAAACTCACAGACAATGTTACACCTACGCGCCTATTCGGTGCGTGGTCCCGAAAAGGAAGGTTCTGTGGTTCGAGATGGCTCCTCCAAACTGCGAGGAATTCATATGGAAGATGCTGAGACACGTCGCCCAATATCTCAACACAAATTGGTATGTTATCGTAGCTAAATAATAATGAGCATAGTATTTCTACTCTGCCGTTCCTTTTAATCTCGTCAACATCTCAATATCATGTTCCTTCATCATCTTCCCGTATCGTTGGTGTTCAGTACTATATTCTTCCAAATCATGGTTCAAGGATGCCACGTACCTATCCTTACCATGAACACCAGCCCAGTCAAAGTCAATCAACTTCGCATGTATCTCCGTAGTTGCATCTTGTGATTGTGATTCCACACACATAATATTCCCTGATCGCAAGTCGCCAAAAACAATTTCCTCTTTGTGCAGTATCTTGATCGCCTTCTCAACATCGTCATAAACGGATTGCGGGATTGGAATGTCCTGCTTGCTATATTGCCACATTGTCTTGCCATCGAGGTAATCCATGACAACCATGTAAAGCTCGCCGCAAACCCTGGAGCAAGAGTGCAGCTTCGGCGCAAAACCGGCTTCCTCAAGAAGTTTATGTGCACGTGGGTTATAACGTGCCGTGAACTTCACAAGGACCTCCTGCTCTGGGGAACCTTGACGAGGCACCAAGGAAGCTATATACAGCCCGGAGCATAAGTCCTCTGGTTGCGGAATAGGGAGAAAGAAACGGTGACCTCCGCGAGTCAATCTACATTTGAAACGTAGACCTTCCGGAAGCGGGTCACCGTCCAAAAAGCTAGGATATGGGAACAGGTGGGCAGCACTCTCATCATTTTTTTTTGAGAGCCGAGTAAAAGATGCGAAGCCCGAGGGAAGCGATTTGGACTGCTTTGAACGCACTCGCGAGACGAAGGACATGGTCATGGGCATGGAAACCTAGCTCCAATCTCTGCGAGAATAGACGTTGACTATAGATACCGTCACCGAGGGAGACAGCACTACCTATCTCAATATGATTACCCATGACAGCAATGATGATGGTTGGAAAATTGGTGTTGCGTGGAATCGACTGCTTGGACTATTTGAAATTAGTTGAAAGTTGGTAAGTTAGTCATCGTCTGGCTCAATTATGCTCGAAACCTCACCTTGCAAGTCTGAACGACCCGAGAGAGACTAAGTGATCCTTGGAGAAATGCATCTCCCTGAAGACCATACTCATTCTTGAATTCAGAGATGACACGGGTGGCACCATCTACTGCCCAAACCATATCGAGATTTGCTCCTCCTTCGTATCTTGCCTGACGGATGGCCTCCTCGCCTAAAATCGTCATCATTACTAGGGTCAAGGTATCCTCTCGTTTTTGTTCATTGTCGTATATTGCAAGGGATTGAGAGATGAAAAGATGTGTGTTGGCAAGCAGGGAATTGTCAGGTATAAGGTCATCAAATTGTTCCCAGTGACGGAGGTGATTGTCAAACTTGGCCAATGCCGAATTGAACAACGCAGGTGGCAGCCCATAGTTACCAACCGGTCGACCCTCATGTACAATAGCATTGAGACCAACCAAGGCTTTCTGTATGCCTTCTACACTCTTAACACCCTCCGAGGGCGACGGGGCGATATAAGCGCGTTTTGAGGACTCACGGCTGGAAACTGATAGCATAGTCAGAAGACTACAGGTAAATAATATAATGGATCTACGTACAATTCAACAACTGCTTTGTCGTAAACCGTAGTTCACCTAGAGTGTCTATGGACTCTATGACTTCAACAGATTATCAGCTAGGCACATTACTACAAGCTATAAGAGCTCACATTCATCTGAAATAATAAGAAGGTCCACATTATTATCGACAGGATGGCCTTCGGGAAAATGAGTGATAGCGAAGTGTAAAGGGTCAATACGTCGGTCGATATTGTCGTCTTCGAGTAGCTCAAGGTGGTCTCGGACCCAGTCCTGGCAGCGAGTCCGCAGTTCACGGGCGGGCCATATTGGCAGATTAACCGGCTGGTTCCATCAGCATTGAACACGTTGTGGCAGACGACAACGTACGTACCTTGACGACTTTCACTGTCTTGGGATCTATTCTCACATTCATCACTTTAGCAGCAATTTCGAGAAGGTTCCTAATGAACGTCAATGGCCCTATGTTGCAGTTAATCCTTTCATAGTGACAAACACCTTCGTGGGGATCTGGGTAGCAGACGAGTAGGATTGTAGACATGGTGGCCTGAAGTTAGGTTCAACGTCGACTTCGTGGGAAGCACGTGACAGTCACGTGCAAAATCATTATGTTGGCCGATCAGTCACTAGTCATCTTCCCGACGCCGCCATTGCCAGACCAAACGCCCCTTCACCAATTCCAACATTAATATATTCTACTCAAACCCCGAGTTTTTACATGTCAGTCTTTGTTCTACAAATATATATTGAACACTTTCCCTTCGACCGCATTTGACAACTTTGGTTTGGAGAGTATGGTACATTCAGACATTGATCAATAGCGTCCGTTTTATACGTCTTTTTTTTTTATCTCACGTTCATTTCGTTGTTCTCATATGAGCAACCTGTAGTGAGTGATTCAATATACAGTTACAGTACGGTTTGCTGAAACTTGAACTTTTAGTCACATTCTACTTCACCGATTTCGAATTTGTGGAGCAAACACATCCTTGATACAAACATCAGATTCTGAAGTACTAGAGGTCGTCGCCTATGATTCACAACCCAGTAATCCACGCCTCCAAGTCACGGTTAATCTGGTCTGCATGAGACAAAATCAACCAATGGTCTCCATCGTACTCCTTGACCGTGACATTGTGGTCCTTGAACGCATCTGACTCAAACAAGTCTACTCCGATGGAGGGTAAACAGATTCTGTCGTAGCGAGCTGCACCGAAGAAAATTGGACTGGATGCAGGAGGATAATAATCGGATTTCGGGACCTCTAAAACATCAATTTTATTAAACCAATGTTGGCGCGTCGCAGGTAGTATTACGGCTTACTGGCATCGTCCTTTGCACTGAATCCGGACGTCTGGACCCTGTACCAAGCCAAAGGAGCTTCAAAGCCGTCCTTACGGAAAGTCTCTTTGAACAATTTATTGTCTTCTTCGGTCCAGTATGCAGGTCGAGGGGCAGAGTAGTCACTGGTCAATGTCTTCCTCAACGCACCCAGAGGGGCCAACTTTGTCACCCAAACATCTGGGTCGGATGGATGAAATAAGGCGATGAATGCATCAAACTGTACAAAGGATCAGTATCACATATCAAGAACTCAGGTATGGTCCTCACATGATCGAATATGACTTTTTCAGCATCAGCCGCTGCGAAGAACTCCCAATAACCATACAATTCATATCCGTACTTCTCTTTAGAGATCTTCAAAAACTCTTCGTAGTCATTGACGGGATTCGGGGGAGTGTACGGGAGAGCGAAGAAGGCGTATGCAAGAACACGTTCCGGGAACCAAGTAGCGAGTTTGGAAACGGCTCGACTTCCCCTGATAAAAACAATGAGGATCAATAGGTAGTATCGACAAGGTATCCCGGACGACATACCAGTCGTGTCCGATTGCAATAACCTTGTCGAGCTTCTCCGCGTCGAGAATATCGATGATATCTCTTGCAATACCACTACCTTCATAGGAGGCGGGATCGACGGGCTTTGCTGTGCCACCGTATCCGAGCATGTCTGGAACGAGTACTCCATACCCTCTTTCCTGGAAGTAAGTGGCGGCGAACCGCCAGTCCCTACTCGCAGACGGAAAACCGTGGTGGAATACGATAGTAGACTTTGCGTCTTTCGCGGGGGAATAATAGTAGTGATAATTGAAGCCTCTAGAGACAGTTGTATCTTTGAAGAGAGTTGGATCCATGGTGCTTGAATACAGAATTCGAGTACGATGCCACCGTATTTAAAGCTTTGGTCTCTAGGCATATGAAGTATAATGTTTAGCAATAACATTACTCATCCTAAATTTTTGGCGATGGATACGGTGAGTTGACCCCATCCATCCAAAGGTAGCACTCCATTGTCTGTGTACCAGAGCATCTGCGAAATTCAACACATCAGCATGCCGAGGGTCGTCGTACCACATCTATGTACGCGAGCTTGAGGCATTCGAGATCAAAATTGCGACCAATCTTGCTCGATGCTGAATAATTCATGACAATAAGAAGGGGATAGCATGTAGTTCAGAAGATGTGTTGATATCACCGGATTTTGATTTTGGTCTTGCACATGGGTCCACAGTATTGAACTTCTAGTTACACTTGCAGATATCTCGGTCAGCGATGATGAATCGCCTAGTAAGCATGCGTTGCGTCCATGAAGTCGTACGATGAGAACACCAGTCGACTGAGGTGTGTTTAACCAGTCGCCAGGCAAGTTTGCTTGGTCATTCAAGGTGCCAACCGATGTCTGAAGGACTTTGTTTCGTGTTGGTACCGTCGCGGTATCTTTATGCTGCCGTGAGTTTACAAACATATCGAACTTTCGTCTGTGGGGCCCATTGCATTAATCCATATTGATATTTCGTCTTCGGAGTGCCGTTGGTTCTGCAGCGATTGGTATCTAGTCCCGGTTTCGCAGAGGATCACGGTACCCATGTACGAAGAATTGTTGTTGTTGAATTTTGAAAATGTAGATGATGTGTCAGTCAGCGTGCCGAGGTCAAGGTGGAGGGACAACGACTCCTTCCGATTCCCTCGGCGGATTGTTTTATTCGGAGCTCCAATCGTATGAAAATGCTCACAGACACGTGATGCACGTGATTCACGCGTAGTATTCAATCTTCGTTCACAGTTACATGAATAGCCAGGCCGCAAGTGTCATCTGCAAGCATCATAATGATTCGTAATACTGATATACCAGTAGTCCATAGGAACTATTCGGAGCAGTTGCAGTCCTACAAACAAACAAACAAATAAACAACACCACCCACCCAAATTAAACAAAGAACTTTAAATAACAAGAAGACCGGAAGAAAATAATCACAAACCGATGAAAAGAATCGGTGCGATCGATGCACAGAATAATTTAATGCAATATGCAACATGAAATGTAAGATTGAATGATGAGCAAGAAGCCATGAGAGTGATGTGCGTGCATGATGATAAACCAGAAAGTACAAAGCACAGCAACGAAAGCGAATACAAGATAGAACGACTAGGAACGTGAAAGGGATACGACTACCGATGGCCAGCAGCGATCTCGGCAAGACTTTGGATAAGTTCCTGACCACCGGTACCTTCACCTGCAGCTTCGCCAGCGATGAAAGCTTCGACACTTGGACAGAAAAGCATGGGTTCCATCTCGGGTTGTCCGGTGTAGAACCAAGCGACGATAGCGATCATGAAATAGAAGGAGACCATAACCAGACCCTAAAGAAATTGGAAATTATCAGAATGAAATCGGATAGATGCATTCAAACACACTCGCCTCCACCCAATTCGTCTTTGCGTCTGCAGTGACATAGTTGACTAAGAAACAGGAGCCAAGCAAGATAGCAACCTCGAAGTAATCTATGTGTAGCACACTGTCAGTTCTTTTCTAGGACCCAGGAAAATGCGAAGTGGACATACCAAACATCAGGTGCATAGGCTTATTGATCCACCAACCCAGAAGCACAAGGAATGGCATCCAGAAAAGAGTGAACTGAATACTCAAGTCGATCGCACGGGCCTTGGCTAATGGAGAAGGATCCATATATTTCTTGCCAGTGAAATGTCGAATGACTTTTCGAACAAAGTATATGATTGCAACTACTCCATCGGCAGAGAAAGAAACGATGGGGAGTAGAATGAGACCGAACCATCTGCAACAATATTACTTAGAATAAGGATAAGAAGAGCAAACGAATGTACATACTCTTCTTCGATATTTCCTGCTTCCCGAACACTCTCGATACTTTCTACGAGCTGTACCAAAAGAATCAATATCTACTTTTCGAGGGTAGTTGCTGGGAACGTACCCATTCTGCAGTAACCGCCATGATACCAACAGTGACCAGCAAAAAGACAACACCATAGAAGGGGTTAATCTCCGGCTCCGCATTTTCCAACTCTTCCAACTCTTTATGAAGCTCAGGGGGTGCATTAGGGGCAACACTCAAAGCGTTCTGTTCACCTGGAGGATTGGCGAGGAAAACGCGAGATGCAATGTATACCACGAGAAGAATAACCGCGAGGCCACGACTCATTCTCAAAAGTTGATCTCTTGTTGCATCATTGATAAGCGTTCCGAAAAGCTGAAGATTCCCCGTAGCACTTAGAGTAACAGTACCGCGATCAAGGGCAGCGAAAAAGGCGGTTGGAAGCATTAACGACAAAACACTGGTAGCCGTTTCAGCTCACTCGTATCCATGAAATAGAGCAGGGCCAACTACTCACCCCAGCAGAAGCAATGAATGGTTCAATTGCGTGTTATGCGGATGAAGACTTTGTTCCCATATCGTAGCACCACCAGCGAAGAATGCAGTTCCAGGAATCAATAGTAGGTGAAGAACTACAACGCCGATAATAGTCGCCTGAAGAAGACGCAATCTGGGAAGGAAAAGTAAGAACATGTTGGGTACAAAAAGCATCACCACACTCACTCGCAACGCGCTAGCAGGATGATGGCCAAGGTAGCTTCAACAGCGCTGTACGATCTCAAATCAGTCAGCTAACCTACGCAACAGATAGATGTCGTACTTATTTAGGGTAATGATCAAAAGGTCTCCGAGATCCTTTCCGAGGAAGATTGCCATTTGTTCCCCGCCCCAATCGAAGAGCTTTTCTAGTGGAATAATAGTAATAAAAGAAACTGCGGGGAAATGGAGTGGCGTGTAAGATTGTGTTTCAATACGAGCGTTCCAAGGTGGTGTGCTTACGAGCGAAGACAGTACGATGTCCCCAACTATGTTCCGTTTCCAGAAGGAAATGACTCGCCCATGCGAAAGGGAGGAATACAAGGAGAACATTCAAATCTACAGAGAACATTGTGATAATATCAATATACCGATAGAGACTTGAATCCCGACGGAACGAACTCACAAGATGATAGTGCGGTATTTTCTAGACTCTCAAGTAAACCGACTTTCTTCTTTCCTTTCCCTCGAAACCTATCCCAGAATACTCTTTGACGAGCTGCTGCATAGTCTAAAGCAGGCCGGAATTCATCGTAGTAATGCTGGTGGTGTGGGTGAGGTGGAACTGTTGTGCCGTGCGAATCCCTATCAATGTCATGAGCAGTCGGCAGTAAGTGCTTCGGTTCATCGTGATCCTCGGTATCAACTTTAGCGTACCCGCGCTCTTCATCAGAGGGTGCCATTGTACTTGGCGATGAACTCTGTATATCTGTTTGACCATTAGTCTTCTGTTTCTCCATGTTTTACGGAGGTGAAGGAGTGAAGCGAGATGGGAGAGAAAGATGGTGGTAGAGAGAAAGAAAAGGACTTGCCAAGAGCG
Source organism: Abortiporus biennis (assembly GCA_022606235.1). Lineage (NCBI taxonomy): Eukaryota > Fungi > Basidiomycota > Agaricomycetes > Polyporales > Podoscyphaceae > Abortiporus > Abortiporus biennis. Next base: position 720,772 of record JABYQP010000011.1, read on the forward strand.
CGTGTCAGGCTTGCTGTCAACTGAATGGATTAAAAGTATGAATTCGGTGGAGAAATTAGCTCCTGGCTGTGTACCTGGCCCCGGTGCCAAGCCAAGCAACGTTCAGCTGTTGTAAGTCCACCGAATAACCCTCGCGTGAAACGAGAACGAAGAAGAGATTGAGAAGAGGTTTGAGTGGAGTACACCATCCTGCTAAATGGTCGAATTTGTCAGTTTTATACCGCATACCCCGGATTTCCTCATCGACGGGGCTCGTAAGGTGGCAGTGCTTTTGAAACTGGGATCAGTTCTCTGGGCGAACCCCCCACTAAAGTCTGAAAATATCATCGGGTAGAAGCGATCGCATCAAGTCGTGGCAACCTTAAATTATGAAACCTGTGTGTGGTGATAAATAAGTACCAGATCAACAGATTTTTGCCCTGCTAGTTCTAAGGTGAGTAGCTCAATTTCCAGCAAAAGAATACGCACTAAGAATGTCTCGATGCTCTTGGGTACAAGAGGAGGAGGGAAAGGAAGATGAACATTGAGCGTAAATGCAAACAGACGCCAGACCATGGGCAACAGGTAGAATGTAAGGAAAATGAAAGAAAAAGTAAAACAAAAATTGATACAGCTTACGCTTCAAGCTTCAGATTTGAGATCATGTCACACATGTACCATCTGCTCTGTAAACCAATTATTAATTTACATTCATCTTCCTTACAAGTTATAATTTCCAGCCGTCGAATTTGAGAACGCGTTCATACACGTGATCGTAACTTGAACTTTCGTCCAACAAGATGCGATTCGCAAAAGGTGTTTGGTGCTGGCAGATTAATTCATTGACACCGCTCATATGATATTATAGTAAGAAGCTTCGTACATGCCGAAGGGACAACTAAACTCGTGCACGGATAAGAAGGCCTTACGCTGGACGTCGGGTTTCACTGACATTCGCGAATCGCGTGAGGGCGAGTTTACCATGCAACGACGGCAACGATCCGCCGACGCAACATGAAGTCAGAACTACTGGTGGCAAGCTCGCATAGTGAGCCCTTTGAACCCGAAAATTTCAAATCATTCAGACTCCGGTATTGCAACAACGTTCAATGGAGGGCCGACGTAATGAGGGATATAGCATTCTCGGAACTTCATAGACTCAACACTGAAAAAAAATCTCATGAACGTCCGAACACCGAATGTGGAACAGAAACATGACATACCTAATGCCATTGCAAGGGCTGAACTTGAATTTTCTAGATAAACTCGCAAATGCGATGTACAATTCACACCACGCGAGACTATAAAAGCGACAAACAGATATAAATCAGCGGACCCCTAGAAATCTTGAAGGAAATCACGAACTTGATGCCTAAACAACTCCTTGGACCTTTCGAGAATGCTACGACGTCAAGGTTCTCTGCTCCCGGTTCCAACCAACGTTCCGGTCGAAAAACATGTGGCTCAGGAAATAATGTCTCGTTCATATCAACGAAAATAGTAGCAACACCTACGACAGTCTGAAAAGATGGTGATTTCAGGATGTTTGTTACTGACATTCATATCGATCCAACTTACCCCACCAGGAATATATTTTCCACATATTTCAAGACCTCCAGAAGGAACAATTCTTGTAGCAGGAACCCAAACTCCATGAGCTAAACGGAGAGATTCCTTGATCACCGCTTTCTGGAGTATGTTCACTGTGTTGAGAACATGCATTAAGTTGTAAAATCTGCTTACGAGGTATGGAAGCTTTTCCAATTCTTCGAATTTAGGTGGCTGTTGGTCCAACCTTGGCCAAACGTTCTTCAACTCTTGTTGTAATTTCTGTTGAATGGTGGGATTCTCCATGAGGTGCATCACACCAAGAGTGATCACATTACTGGAGGAGTCCGTTCCGGCAAAAATGAGCAACCAAGCTTCATTAAATAGATCATGCTTGTCAAGAGAAATACGGGTGTCCTTCCCATTGATAAGTGCGTCATAGACAATAGGATGCGACGTGTTCTTGAGGAGAGTTGGATTGGCAAGTATTTCGGCGATTTGCTTTTCCAGTATCTGTGAAAGGAGATCGGTAAGGGGGATATCTCGTTGACACATCAAGAGATTGGTACCATGCGAAGATTAACATATCCTTTCAAGTCAGGATTCAACCTAGCTGTTACGGGTAGTGGTAGGTAGTTGAGAATGAAATGGACAGATGGGAAGTTCTTGAGCATGTTTACCATAGGAAGAGCGGTATGCAAAGCGTGAAGAACGGGGGAGGCAAATCCCGGTGCTTGGATGGATTGAGCATCAAATGCAAAACAAAAGGAACAAATAGTATCAAGAGCGAATGCTTTAATACCAAGCCCGATATTTGATTCGAGCTCTGCTTCGTGACGCCTGGTCAAAACGTCACACAGCTGATCAACCTGTGTTCTAAGATAAGTCATCAAAGTATAGGAAGAAACAGGCCGCAACAAACAGTACCTTTTCTTGGACAAGACTTTGTAGGTTGACGATGGCTCTCCTGGAGAAAAACGATGTCATTAAATCCTTTCGTTTCTTCGCTTGCGTGTATTCACAGATGCTGAATGACGAAGACCGAAACTTCTCTGCAAAAGCATGATATAACGAGGGATCTTTCGTCCACCTATTGTTTGAATTGTAGATCTGGTGGTAGGCTGATGGGTGTGAAAAATGAAGCTACAGTATTGACGGGACTATAAGAGCAGGGAAATATTCATGTTATTCAGTGGGACTCACCTCGTTCGGACCTATCCTTACAACATCTCCTGAATTCGTTCATTCAACTCGTGCGTCAGAATAAGCACTATTGGATACAGGACATGCACTCACCGTAGATCTCGTGTAGGACAAACAGTTTCTCCGAAAGCCTCTCGCGTGTGACATGATCTAGATAGACCCTCCACCATTTGCTCATCGCAGCCAACTTCGGACCTGGAAACCCCTTCAAAGGGTGTAAATAGAGATTGTACAGCCATTCGGTAAGGGTCCATGTTATCCAACCAGTCAGGAGAATCCAAAAGCTTTCCGTCGCAGTCAACTGAGGTAGCTTTACGAGAACATCTTGCATGAACATTTGTTCCGCTATGAGGATCAAATGCAAATCATAAAACGAGGAGGTTGCGAAAACAGGCTAAGTCGTACTCATGTCGCCCGAGTACGAGGACCCTGAGCAAACCCTGAGCGTGACTTTTCCGGCGTCAGCTCGAGAGAAATATCATCGTTGAAGGGTCCTTGAACATGAAAGTCATAACTTCGGAAAATGAAAAGGACATTTCGCTCTAAAATATGAGAGAAACACTTCATGCCCGAGAAGTTTTGTATATCGAGGAGGAGGAGGAGGAGCCTGGAGGAGTGTATTCGAGATAGTGCAGTTCTGATTTGAAGAATGCGGCACGTGCATCACGCGTAGAGAAAGTGAATTCACGAGAATACTACACGTGCCATATTCCAACATGGCTACTTTCAGTGTATCTCATCTCTGACTCGACTCAGGTTGTTCTCAAATTCATGCAAGCACTGCAAGGGAAACGATGCGAGTCAACATGTCGAGAGTAAGTCTGTATTTCTCGTCAGTCTTACATAAAACAGTACATGCATCACATCCAGTGACTACATCTTACACTGTTCGTCTTCCTGCTAACTGAAAGTGACTCCTCTCCGATCCGTCCATCTCCGTATCGAATATAAAACATCAGCTCTCGTTTATTCATTCAAAAGGTATCCCCAAATCCTTCAAGGTCGGCAGATTACTCTTGAAACACAATTCACGTATTCTACACCATCATGCTCCCCCGCCTTCAATCTGCGAAAGACATCGTCGATGCCATGGACAAAGTCAACGCCCTGGATGCAATAGGTCGAGATGTTTCTGACATCTATAAATTTGCCGTGGGTCTCTCTGATTACTATGATGATCGACCTTCAAAACGGCGTCGGGAACAACCCTCGGATGACGAGACAGACCCTAATAATTTCGACGCTGTGATTTATGAATATGATGATTTACTGGTGAGCTCTATGAAAAAATTCGTGGAGAATTAATCTAATAATGTACGCTACTGTGTGCAAATACAGGAGTCACGATATGTGCTTCTGAACGCTAGGGCAAATCATCCTTTAGTTTTGGAGGATGACGAATCACCTTTCAGCTACATGAAGCTCAAGATCACACGTTCTGGATGCGAGTTCGATGGCAAAATCATCGACATACCTGATGAATATATTTCTAACGCGTACGAAAATGCCGCCATGTCAGGGTTTGGAAACGTTTCTACACAAGAAACTGATGGGGACGCCAATATTCGTGCAGCGAGGGAAATTCCTTCTCATGAATTCGAAGTTTCCCCTGAAATGATCGAGAAAATTCAATCAATTTGGGCGAAACATTTCTTGCCAGCCAAAGTTCGCGTCGAACCGTACAAGATTCATCTCTATGGACGTGGTGGTCAATTTCGTAATCATCGCGATACTCTTCTCGAGCAAGACCTTGCTGGAATCTTTCTGATTGGTCTCTACGATGATACAACTCCGTCCAAATGTTCAATCAACATCGAACACTTATCCCGACCTACCGACTACAGATCATACTTAGCATTTTATCCCGATGTTCCGCACTCCTTGGGGGACATCACAGATGGTTATCGTGCCGTCATTGCTTTCCGGCTTTTTCGTGACGATTCTCCTTCAATCAATGGTGCAGAGTCTGCGGCATCTGAGTCCAACATCTCTCCATACGAAGATAATTTGGCAAAACTTCGTGCAGCTGTAGAGACTGAGGTTTCACAAATGATAGCTCCTTTCGGAATCCATCTCAGTCGCTTCTACACAAAGTCTATGACCACACCAAGCGTGTTCGATTCTATCCTGCTCGATGCAGCACGGAAGAGAACCGATGTTCACGTTCACGTTTTACCTGTTGCGACATCTTTTCACGGTCATGAAGAACCTGACGAACATCATTGTCATGTCGAAAATAGTTGTGTCGACGCAAAAGTATACCCAATGACGGAAGCACACCTCAATTTCCTTCTTGGTGACAGGAAGGCTATCGAACGAGATGACTCTATAGCTTGGTTGAAGGATCTTAAAGAATTGATACCATTCATATGGTTGGATAAAGGTCGCATTTCGTGGTCCAAAAAACATGAGTCGCAGAATGTTTCTCTCAGACTCGAGTTCGATAAGGCTTACATTCACGATCACTATGAAGTATTCTGCAGTTATGCGATGGTTGTTCTTCCTAAAATCGAGGGGCTTCAGTCAGAGGTAGAGGCTATATAGAGAGATGGTCAAATGAATACAGCACTTACTGACTCCTGTATGTTTTATGAACATCAATCAAATTTGATTATATAGACTGCGCTGAAGTTCACTTTCTTTGGTTGAAGTTTTGAGTGGGTATCAAAATCAAAATAAAGGAATAAATGGTGGAATAAATGTCCTTTAGATATGCTCATAAGTTCTAATTCAAAAAAAGTATGTAAGTAACTTGGGATAGATGCATCAAAAAGAGCGGTTGAAAAAATTCTGTGCTCCCAGTGAGGGTCGAACTCACGACCTCAGGATTACTCGTCGAGATGACGATCACAGTGTGAAACTATGAGACCTGCGCTCTAACCAACTGAGCCATGGAAGCTTATTGCGATAGCTATACAGACACTCTTCCATTGAAATCCTTGTGTGTATCGGTTTCAACATTATATCAGCTACTGTATGTAGGGTACTGGGGTTGCAATCACATCCAAGTCTGGTCCTACAAAATGCGCTGTAAGTGCTTCTTCGAAAATCAAATCTTTAGCTCTGTCGTAGAGTGAAGTTAGACAATGAGTGAAGGTTAGATGACAACGTCAAGGTAACTCACCCGAGATCTTTGTCAAACTTGATATCGAACCTTCTAAATAGATTGGCAAATGCAATGAATAATTCGCAGTATGCAAGACTATGTAAAACGTTAGGACAGGCGATCACCAACTACACGAAATCCCAGGATGGAGACCGTCAACTTACTTGATACCTAGGCAACTTCGTGGGCCTTTCGAGAAGGCCACAATATCCGCATCCGCTAACTCTTCGTTGTAACCTTCTGATACAGTCATAGTAGACGGAGATTGTTTCAACCAACGCTCAGGAAGAAACTGATGAGGGTTTGGAAACAATATTGGACTTAAATGGACAAATTGGTTGGACACTCCGATGATTGTCTACAAATCATGATACTGATATTCAGTATGAAGTTCTGAAATAAAATGGGAATCTGTGTGAACTCACATTACCAGGAATAAAATGGTCGGATATCCGAGCACCCTGAGAAGGAACGATTCGGCGTTGAGGTATGACCACTCCGTGACTCAAGCGAAGGGACTCTTTAACGACGGCTTTCTATTTTGAAAATCCAACGTTAGATACTAGATTTCAGCTACAAAATAGAAACTTACCAAATAATCCAACTTCTCCAACTCTTCATATTTCGGAGCCCCTCCTGACAATGATGGCCATGCTTTCTCTAGTTCTGCTCTTAATTTCCCATATATTTGTGGATTATCTATGACATTGACCATCCCGACTGTGAGTGCGTTACCAGTTGTGTCCGTCCCGGCGAATATAAGCAACCAGGCTTCTTCGAAGAGGTCATATTTATCTAGGTGTCCTGTGGTATTACCGTCTTTTCCTCTTCTCCCAAGGCAGAGAGGTATCAAATCATGGTAGATGGTTTGATGAGTGGCTGCGTTTAGAAGATCCTCGTTTGCGAGAATACTTTCAATTTGATTCATAACACGCTGTAGATGTATCTCAGGATTAAGAAGAACATGGAGAGTAAGGAGTGTGACGTGTTCTTACCTTGCGCATTTGAGAGAATCCTCTAAGCCCCTCTCCACCGACTAACTCCACAAACCAGAAAGGAAACAAATTCAACACCGACCTAGTAACAGGAAAATTGAAGAATAAACGATAAATAGGCATAGCGATATCCATTGACAATAATGCAGAGAGTTTGAAGTCAGGTGCTTGGATGGCACCGAAAGATTGGGCGAAGGATATAGAAGTGATTGTATCCAACACAAAACTGCGAACAACACCACGTATGTTGGATGTTTGACCAGATTTATGTCGGTCTGTGAGAACAGCGCATACTTCTTCCATCTGCAAGAACCGGTATGGGGCAATATGAACAGAAATCAATAAAGTGTTCTTTGGGCTGAACATCAAGAACGTATGCACATGCCTTTTCTTGGACTATAGATTGAAGATCCAGAATAGAGCGACGAGAAAAGAAAGGGGTAAGAAGGTCTTTCTTTTTCTTTGCTTGCGAATATTCACAAGTCGAAATGGTGGAGATCTTGTGAGTAACCGACATTCCTAGGTACATGTCGGACTCTTTACACCATTTGTTTCGAGCATTGTAAATATCATCGTAAGCTGAAGGTCGGCTAAAGTGTAACTATAAGATGACACGTTAAAAAAAGCACTACGCTGAGTCGCAAGTCAGAACGCACTTCGTTGGGGCCAATTCTAATGACATCCCCTTGAAGGAAACGGGACGCAGTCTCAGCAAAACACACGGGATCCGATAAATATAAAGCCTCACCATAGACAGAATGAAGCTGAGAGAGCTTCTCATACAAACTACCTTGTTGAACAAGTTCCAAATGGGCCCTCCATAATTTTGTCATCGCCGCAAGTTTTGGTCCCGGAAATTTAGCCAGAGGATGGAGGTATATGTTATAAATCCATGAAGCAAGTGTCCAGATAGCCACAAGAACAATAGTTGCAACGAACATTGTGAACAAGTGAGGGATGATATGTTGAGCAGAGACGGTAGTCATTCGGTGGGTGGTTTCACTAGCCATGTTTGCTACCAGTCGGAAAGAAAACTCCAACCTGTATCTTTATGAAGGAGTTCTTCGATGTCCTTCTGATCTATTTGCCTGGGACATTGAAGCCTGATATCATATAAACTTTTGCCACTTCTTACCATTCAAACTCCATCGGGAAGCCTTGTGAGAGGGACGTAAACTTCGAGTCCTGCCATCAGATCAATCAGCGAGCCACTTTATCTCAGCAGCACTAGAATACGGCATTTCCGAAGGTAGAACCCACGAATTCAACGCACGATGGAGCTTTGACGGACTCAGAGGTGAACTCGTTTCTCCTTTGGAGACTTCACCGTTGTGCTAGGAGATGATCGCAGATACCGAGGGAAGTGAATAGCAACTTACTGTGTTGCGACACGGAAACAGCTGTTCAAATTCGTGGTGTCTTGGTCCTGCAAACTAAATGCCAAGAGGTAATGAAGTAAGATACCAAAACCGCGGGTTGTGAACTTACCTTTAATTCGGTTATGTAGCATCCAGGTCTCCTCAACTTCACATTACCTCGGAAGTAATTATGTTGGTAGCGAGTACACGAACGGAAGTACTTATGCACATAATACTCAGAATGCAAATGCCTTGTGATCAGCGTACAATCACAGAACTTGTTCCAGCAAGGTTGAAGATAAGCTGATGAATGAGCACAATTAGAAGACGTCTCTATTAATCTAGACTAATGGGATTTCATCAGTGGACGGAGACATGATATAATAAGACCTTCTTACGTCGAAGCTACTGAGAGTGTGCGTGTTTCCTCCGTTCAACGACTTGCTTCCCTAACGCCTCAACTTCTTTCTGCAAAAGCGCGGTTACAGCACTCCTTATCCTCTCATTCTCGATAGCCATTTCTTCGTGTGCTTGACCATGTACATCCTTCTCCCTTTGCGCGACTTTCAACTTCTGGCTGGCCAAGGTCATCGCATTACCTAGCCAGCCTGCTTCCGCAGCTTCTTCACTTCTCCCTTCATCTTCTGTGCTGAACACAGGTTGGGTTGAGAGAGACTCGTATGAATCACGTTGAAGTAGGGAAGTAGTTATTTGGCTTCGAGAATCAGCGGTAATGGTTTTGAGTAGTGTTTTGATTTCGGAAGTGTCAATTGGCTTGCCAAAGGTGACTGTCAGTTCTACTCCACGTTTAGGAAAGAATTTATACGGAGATGAACGACCCTCTGGCATTAGCTGGTCGAAGCCTGTAAGATTCTACATCAGCAATTTACAAAATTTTAATGCATGTAAGGCGACATTACCAGTTATCCACATTGGAATAATTATAGGAGGCTTTTGAACCTCCATTAATATTCGTCCACTGCAACCAAGCGATCATTCAATTCGTGTTATCACCTCAATGGTATCAACATCATAGACACTTACACACCCCATTTGAACCGTAAAAGCCTAACCTCCTTCTTTGCCTCAGCTTGGAGTTCCGAGAAACGCAAAGTAGGATTATTAGGTTGGTTGACTTTTCCTTCACCGAATAGATGTATCTGACATCCATGAGTATATCAGGCCTCGTGAGTACACCAGATAAAGGACATATGCGAGAGAGACATACCCAAGCACCACCGTTCAGCTTCTCAATAGCTGTGTCCACGGCAGGTTGGAAAACACCTTTCCCTCTAAATGTCTCTATCACCTGTCCGTTACGAAAGAATACTGAGAGAACACTTTCTAGGGGGGTAGATAGAAACGGTCTCGTTGGTTAGAAGAGCAATAGAACGAGAAAAATCCATATAGCGGAGATAGGAAAGACGTACGGATTTGTGAACATCATATCTGAAGCACCTAACACCCATCGAGTTGTCCGTGAATTGAAGTAATACCGCCATGGCAAAACACCCCACGTCGCTGGGTCGTCTAGCCTATCTCAGAGCGTTGTAGGTAAGATATTCATATGTATCCCATCATTGGTTGCACAAACTCACGTCGATATATGATTCGACACTAACACGGGAACGCATTTGAAAGTCAATGCAAAGTGTTGGCGCATATGTATGTGTAACTTACATGTTATGATACCTCTCCCATTGCCTCTCTCATCCTCATTTTCCAGGGCCTCAATCAAGTTCTCTAAGCCGTACACTTTCACAGATGAGCAATATCCAATGCTAAGAAAAGTTTTGCAGGTGAACCCGATCGTCGCAACGGTCAATTTGGAGATAAAGCTTGAGGTCATAGTTTCTGGCTTTTTCTGGCAGAGAGATAAAACCAAGTGATCCTAAGTGCAGCGGGCCAGCAGTGAACAAATGTAGAGAACATTCGAAATGAGGGTGGCGGGAGAGCAGGTATAAGCGCTTAACGGAAATGATGTGAGCAGAACTTCCCACGGATATGTTTTGTTGTTTGCCAAAGTTTGCGTTCAACAACTTCTTACCTCATCTTTCACTGTGTAATTTTCACTGCATTTATACTGGAAAACATGTGGAAAAATAATTGGTTGTTCTTGAATGTTTTCCACATGTTTCCTATATAACTTTGTTGTATTGTCTTCCCTCGTATTGAGAAAGTCACGCACCCGTCATTGGACTCTACTATACATGTTGCTCAAACCTAGAGGTGTGATAACAGTTCTATCATGTCATATCTTACTGACTTTGAGCCTACAACATTTTACTATCATGTTCGTATATCTGTCGCTGTAGATATGGCCGATGTTTCGCCCAGGCTCACATACTCGACGATTTTACATATGTAATAGAAGAATTTGATGACGTGAGAACAAGTAAAAGAATGGGGTATACCTAAATATCAACCATCCAAGGAATACCCAACATCGCCAGTACCTTCCTTCATCTTAACTAGTCTCGCAAGCATGCCTCTACCTCTCTCATTTAAACCAGCACCAAATCGAGGCTCGGTCATCCAATTCAATCCATGCTGAAGCACGTTCCTCGCACGACTGGATCCTCCTCGAATTGATCCCATTGAAGCATGCAATGTGGCACGCTTGGCTAAGGGACTATATGTTGCACAGTGGAGTATATTCGAGTTGTAAAAGACTGTTTCGCCGGCTGAGAAGTGTATTATTCAGTGATTGGTGTCAAGAAATCGAGCATCATATCTTACTTTTTAAAACGACTTGAATTGAACCAGGCATGTCCAAGGGATTCTTTGGAGCTTCCATCGTGGATGAATGATTTCTCTGTTCAGGCGTTCGCGAAACTTTGTGCGATCCTGGAACTACATATAAACAAGCGTCTTCATACAACGCGCTGTGAGGCCATATTAATAGAAAGTATTCAGACGATACAAGTGACCGCCTACGTATTCCATTGCACCTAAAGAAATCATGTGTCAGTTTCCTGAAGAGTCCGACCACTCGAGGTTACGAAGCTCACCCCGTGATGCCAGACATCGAGGGCAGTTCGTTCTTCCTGCTCAGAAGCATTCTCCCGTATGTCGTCGCGATGCCATCGCAAAGCAAAGTCGTGCGATTCAGGGTTGATCAGCATGTTAAACAACTCTGTGAAAGTTGAAAACTAACGATCAAGCCGTTGAAAAGGCCTGCACTCACCCATCTGTAACTCACTCTCTTCACACTCCAGCAAGTCTTTGACGACATCAGTCAAATGATCAGAGGTATACCATTGAGAGAATATAGGTTCCTCGAGGTCAGGGTGCATAACATGTTGGACACCCCAGGAATCACTTTCATCCTCACCGAATGGAGGAAATTGGCGACCTACTGTTCGTCGGTAAGGCCATTGTCCTGACCGTGTTTTGGTGATAACCCGTTCAGAGGCAGCTCTCAAAGAATCGATGTCACTAATACAACTTGGTATCAAGACATATCCCTGTGTTTCGTATGCATCCTTGAATTTGGACATATCGTGTACGAGTACAAGAATTAAGTAGTGGTCGCTGCGTTCGAAAAGCAAGTGACTGGGTGACTTGATGTTGGGAATATTTGACAAATGAGAATGAATGGTGATGTGTATACAGCTGGAGAAGAAGTTACGCTGACCCGGAGAACAATGGAATTACCGTGGGAAAGCCTTGAAGTACCAAACAACCGCAACTTGTGTGAAGCCGAAATTGTGGGCGCGCTTGGAATAACTAAATCTTCTTCTTCACCATGACATAACTTGACCAATTATCGCAATGTATGCCCAGACTCCTCCCCGTCTTACTGCGGGTGTTCACAAACAATTCATGTATCATGTGATTTAATTATATAATGCAATTTCCTTTTAAATCTTTTGTAAATCCTTCTCGTAATATGAATTGCGTAAATTTAAGCTGGTTTGTGAACACCCACAGACTCACAAACCAGCTTAAATTTACGCAATTCATATTACGAGAAGGATTTACAAAAGATTTAAAAGGAAATTGCATTATATAATTAAATCACATGATACATGAATTGTTTGTGAACACCCGCAGTAAGACGGGGAGGAGTCTGATGTATGCCCCGGTTTTATTGTTTTCACTCAACCAAAGCTACCGGAATACCACGTATAATATTCACTTGCTTTCGACGCTTATCGCAATGTGCCCTCTAAAAATCCCAAATACACTCTGCTCAGTTCGGTTCAAGGAGAAGCGACCACTGAAATACAATACCAATGTGCATTATAAGAACACGAATTACCCCTGCGTTACCCAAGAGTTGTCAGAAGATTTCCTTACTATTTCATTTTAGATCCTTATATGCACATGCTTATCGCACATTTACTACCTTTTAGCATTTATCTTCCTCAAGTGGGTATGCCGCTCGAACTCGTCGTTGACCTTCAGGAACTGGATCGTGGCATAACTTCTTGGACCTCATGAAACTACTCTATAAAACACGGCCCATGGTCTGGTCGTTCTGTTCGGAATAGATCTTCGGGGACCGATTTGGGTCACGGGTACTGTCACTGACAGTAGTACTTGGATAACTGAATTTACCGGTGGATAAGAGGCGGTAAGTATTTCCCTCTTTCGTGCATACAGAGAAGCTTCCTGACGTATATAAAGACCCCTCCAGTTTGAGCCTGAATGCGAATATAGATGAAGCTGTTTTGATCTCTCGCATCCCCTCACACAACGTGAGCTATCAACGAAACTAGCTAGGTCGAATTGATAACAAATTCCTGCAGACAAATTGCTGTGATGACTGAAGCTGCTATAAACTTATTTGCGTATCTTCGTAACTCGACGCTCTCCTGGTGGCTTATCGAGTCAATCCATTCAAACCCGCTCCGAGGTGCCTTCATCGTCTCGACGTGCTGGGTATTATGGATTTTAGGAACCTGGTTGTATAACATCTATTTCCATCCTTTACGAAGATTCCCTGGCCCTAAAGTTGCTGCCGCGACTGATTTATGGAAGGCATATATCGAAATTGTTCAACAACGGGGGATAGTCGACAAATTATTCGAACTCCATAGGGTTTATGGTACGTTCCTCAAATTTTGACACCGCATGTGTGTATTGTATTCATGGAATGCTCATTCTGATGCAGGCGATATCGTTAGGATTGGACCGAACGAGGTAAGGAATTACTTCTTTTTTTCTCATTGATCGAGACTTGACGTCTGGATGGCTCCTTTGATAACAGTTGCATTTTGCTAACCCGACTGCGTACGACGACATCTATAACATGAACAATCGATGGACTAAGGAGAAGCACTTGTATAACGCTTTTGGAGAACCAGGTACAAGCACTTCTTCATTCACAACCCGCGAGTTCACAGCAGCGAAGAAACGAAAGGATATCCTTACACCTTTGTTCTCTCGTCGGGCTATCATAGACTTGCAGTCCTTGGTACAAGAGAATGTGAGTCTCAAAACACATTTTTCTAACCTCTCTCACATAGTACTTTCTTTCTAGATCGTAACTCTCTGCGACACCCTCACGGAGAGATCTCAAAAGGGTGTTAAATCAAATCTTGAACTAGCATTCAAATGCTTCTCAATGGATACCATAACTTCCTTTTGTTTTTCACGTTCGATGAACGCTTTACATTCTCCTAATTTCAGCTCTCCTACGCTTGCCACCATGAAAGATATTTTGCCACTTCTCACGGTTTTCAAACATTTTCCTCTTTTACATTGGATTGTTCACTCGATGCCCACTTGTGTTACTTCTTTGATTAATCCAAGCATGATAGAGTATCAAAATATGACCAAGGTAAGCTTTCATTTTATTTTTGGCTCTCTTACAAGCCTGCTGTCATTTATCTTTGTCGCTGACCCATCATAGATTCTCGCAAACCAAATCGACGAAATTCTTTCCGGCGACCTCGCTGCGCTCTCTGAAAACGCAGAACATCCTATCATATATCACCGGTTAATTTCAAGCGGGCATGAATATGAAGACGACTGGAAGGATGCTCTGGATAATAGCAGCCAAAAAGCTCTCACAAGAAAAGAGTTATTGGCTGAAGCGTGGACTTTGATATACGCTGGTACGGACACCGTAGCAAACGCTCTCACAATGGGTTGTTTTCATATCTTTGACTCGTCAAATGTGGAGGTATACGAGAAATTGAAGGGAGAGTTGAAGGATGCTTGGCCAGTTGTAGAAGAAGGTTCCCCTTCTCCGACTTACGAAGAGTTGGAAAGGCTACCTTATCTTGTGAGTACTTGTCTCGGTTTAGGCGTTGATTTCTGTTTCAACGTGATGCTGAATATTTGGTTGTTCATGCAGAAAGCGGTCATCAAGGAATCTCTTCGACTCAACCACGGTGTGATTTCGCCAATGACCAGATATGTGCCTTCAAGTGGTGCTGTGATATCTGGTGTATACATTCCGGGCGGAGTGAGTTCTGTTCCATTCTATGATTTTCCGGTCCAAGGGTGCAAGACTACAAACTATCATGACTGAATCCCAAAAACTGGATTTCAGACGACAGTTTCCATAAGCAACGCCTTTGTTCACCTCAACGAACACTTATTCCCAGATCCTATGTCATTCAAACCTGAAAGATGGCTCAACAGAACTTCTGACGATGAAGTGAAGGGTGGTCCAGCTATGGATATCGTATCATTTGGAAAAGGGCCTCGAAGTTGTTTGGGAATCAAGTGAGTTTCATGTCATCTTCGCCAGCTGTATCAACTTTTTTTCATCGCGTATCTTAGCTTAGCATATTGCGAGTTGTATATCGCGTTTGCCAACTTCTTCCGGAGGTTCGAAGATGTTCAAGTATCGAAGGGCGTAGGGTGAGTAATCCACTCTAAGCCTCCCACCATCGGCGATAACCCATGTCTGAATTGCATACTTTCAGATTGAACACGATGATATGGAAAGAGCGCTTTTCATACACCTATTACGGCCCCGCTTTCGATGTCATCACTATCCCAACTCGTGAAGACTGATTTTGTTGACCCCGCCGCCAAGAGAAGACAACTTGCACAAGTACCAGTAAGTATTAGCTTTCTTTTGTGTTCATCCTTCTTACAATACTTTCTTCTTCTTCCCCTCAGTATCATATGGCTCCAAGGTGTACACTACAGTGCTATGTCATGAAGTTTCTGTATTCAAATTCATGTTCAATACTATGCCGAAGAATCACAAGTTCAATTATTTTCGTTCCGTCTGTTGGAACTGCAATTCTCATCGTTGTCCCTCGACTTGTCTCAGTGTTCGGTCATACGAGGTCGACACTGACCAACAGTAGGGACTCGCCGGGATTTAGCTGGTATGAAGAAACCACCAGTGGTGAGTGCTGGATTTTGATTTTGCCCGAGCTATTTCGGAATGCATGTCAGCCTTGTTGCTTCCGGGCCGCTCGCATCTCAGACTTCGACGTGGAATTCTCCGAAGCAGCAATATATATGAGGCTGACAACTTGCAATCTGCTGACGAGAGACACTTTCCCTCCCCCTGGTTAGTCCTCATTGCAATAGTCAGAGGTGAGCACCAGTACGACAATCGTAACGCTTCTAAGCTCAAGTCATACTAGTAGCAGCAGCTCTACTCAATCAGCATGGGTTCATTGCTTCTTAAGTTGGCATTGCCGTTAATTCTTTGCGGAATGTCAGTTGCAATTGCAACATCCTCGACGCCGTCAAATCCTGGAGGCTGTTTATGCACATCGGGAAGTGTACCTATACCCGTAGATATACGCATTCCTGTGGATCCCGCAAATGGTCTCAACACAACCAACTTACGTCATCTCAAAAACACGTTCAATATCTTCGGCCAATTGTGTCAACCTTCAAATACTGGTAGGACACTGTTGGAAACAGGTAAAAGTATACCTCACATCAAGTTAAAGAGATGATCGTTTATTTCACAACTCTTCTACAGATCATGTCCAGCTCTTACTTCATGGATCTACCTACACTCATCAGTATTGGACGTTCCCCATGAACGGGTTTCAAAATTATTCCTATGCTGCATACGCTTGTTCTCAAGGACAAGCTACGTTTGCGTACGATCAATTAGGAGTTGGTCTCAGCGATCGTCCATCCAATTCGACAGATGTTCAATTACCTGTCGTAGCCCAGATCGCATCCTCCCTCGCCAAGAAACTCAAAGACGGGACTATCTCGTCTACTCTCGGATTTCCAAACCAAAGATTCAAAAAAGTTGTTGCTATATCCCACTCTCAAGGATCGATAGTGAACAATTACGCAACTATCCATTCGACTGATAAAGGGTTTTCAGGAGCGGAATCATTCGACGCTTTAATCTTAACAGGACATATTCATGATCCAGGATTCCTACAATCTGCCAATAACCCTCGACCACTTGCGAGAGACGTCAACCCTTCCCTTTGGGGGACACTCGATTCCGGATATGTTACAACACCAAACAGATCATCCTTCTATCCTCCAACAAATATTCAAACAATCGGATTCTCTCAACAAGTTTTCACATTGGACACGTTGACTTTAGACGTCAGTTCTAGATGGATAACTTTCGATATTGCATCGGTTTACGTTCCAGCGAAAGGATACAAGGGGCCAGTGGTAGAATTGGTTGGAGAATTTGACCAGTTGCATTGTTTGAATTCGTTGGAAGACGATGGTGGCGGTCCTTGCAATGCCGCCACCTTACAGGCCACTGAGAAAATATTTTGGCCCGACTCCAGGAATTTCACTATGATGGTTAGAGAGGGTTCGGGCCACGATGTGAATTTGGATTTTGGTGCTTCTGGAACTTTCAGTTTGCTTTCTGAACTGGCCAGGTCCTTAGTGTAGATCAGTACGGGTTGAACGTTGAAGCCTAGCGACTGCGGAGGGATTGTTGATATGGTGCGTGATGTGGATTGTGGATTATTTGTTGAAGTGGCCACTCATATTTGTGTCAGTTACGTACAGAGTCACATTCAGAATGCATCACATTCTTCTCACGGATTGTGGACAATGAATAACTTGCACTTGAACAATAGACAAGTCGGACAATGAACCAATCCACGCTGAGTTTTTTCAACTTTCAGAGATCACCGCTTATAAACTCCTGTTCGTATATAAACAGCTGAAGCACTGGGCCAGCCAGAACAAACCTCCACCTCACTCCACCCATCCTCTGCACGTACACCTAATACTCATCTCGTACTATGACTCAGCAAAACATTACAACCGGCGAATGGCCGCGGAAACCTAAAGTTGGTTCTCTTCCAATCCCACCTCCATTAGGGATCCGTCCTCCAAACGGTATGGTTTGGGGACACAGACGCGACGAGTTTCGCTTGATCGACAGATGTCCCGACATCCCAGTTGTTAAGACCATGTGGTCGCGAAGTATGATCAAGGAGTTCGACGAGAACCATACCGCTGAACTCGAAAAAATTCATTTCGATCAGCCTGACATTGTGGCTAAGCCTCGACTACGAAAACCTTGGCCTGTTCTCAAAGTTCCGTCAACCTCGACTCCTGAATTGAATGGGGACATAGGTGCCATTGACGAAGGATCAGACCACGAAGACGAACCATCATGGGAGGCAGTATTGTGCGACTCTGAAGACGAAATAGATTCGAAACTTGACAACGACAAGAACGAATACATCAAGTCTGATGAAGTACCTGACAGGGATCTTGGCTCTTGGACCACTCGTATAGTCAAGAAAGTCAAGGTTGGTCATCATCATCCCAAGACTCGCTATCTCGTCAAGTATCCTTCCAAGGTTCCTGCACCCAAGGCTTCACCAGTGACAGTTACAAAAGAAGTTACCACTGGTTCCGACCATCAAAAAAATCCTGTTCCCAGTTCTGATGCTCCCGACGAAGTCGTCCTCAGCGATCATGACTCCGATACCAGCTCATCTTCAACAAGTTCGACCGATTCCGACATCGAAACCGACGATACTTCTTCATCATCTGATAAAGAAGATACCTCCGCTGCGTCGCTGTATCCTCCGTCTGCTCTACCAGCAGAAATAGCTGCTCTGGAAGATAGAAGTCTCTCTGCTTCGCGCTTGCTTTCGATGACGGACATACCTCAGCTAGAAGAGCACATTCCACCATCCTATTTTCCGGACAGCTTGATTGTTCACGATCCTTTCGATGTCTCCTCTGGCTTTCTGCAGCCTCCATACCTTCTGAATGATGAACCTTCTACACATCTCTACAGACGACTCTACCCAACTACCGATAAAGCTGGTAGCAAGGATTCTGGTAATCCTAACATTGCTCATCTATATCTTTCCCCTTTCGGTCGTATTGGAACTGGTCATCACTCTGCCGCCTACGCTGCTCCTTTGAAACTTCCCTCTCCACTCAGTACCTACAAGTCATCCTCTTGTCGACCCGGTACTGTACAAGTCGTCGCGAAAGTTGCGTTCCCAGAGCGAGATCATCGTGATTTATTGGATAATGAAGGCAAAGTATATAACAATTTCCCCAAGCATATGTCGGACGAATATTGTGGATGGCATTCACTCTGGCCACTTATGCAAAATCCTGCCCCTGCAGGCGCGGTTGTACCTAAGTTCTACGGATTTTACATCCCTGAATATCGTCCTGATGAAGCTCAAGGTACCAATGGACGAAGCCCAATTTTACTGGTTGAAATTTGTGGAAAGCCTATCAATACTCGCAGAATGTCAACTGAAGAACGGTGAGTTTAGTCCTACTATAATGATACCAGCCCACATTCTCAAATTACTCACGAATATCATTCATTTATTCCGACAGAGCTCAATGTTTTTCCCTGCTCGCCCGACTTCATTTAGATGAGTACTATCATGGTTCATTCTATGAACGGAATATCGTGAAACAACCTGGCCCTTTGACGGTACCTCCTTCTGAACGATCATTGGACACACCAAGTTTCCGAGTCATTGACTTTGGTCGAACAGAACATTATCGTACTCGATTGGAAAGGGAGCAACGCCAAAGAGGTTTCACTGCTTATAACGAGGAAAAGAAGGGCAGGGTTTGGGATAGGTTTGAAAGGGACTTGAAAAGGGAGATGAGGGATGCTCGAACAGAGCTTGAATTCGGTCAAACGGAGGCTATCTAACTTGAATTGTATTCGACTGTGTTTTTGCTTATTAGTGTAAGATATAATACGATGTTTCAGTAGAGTGGCTTCATTTTTTTTTTCATTTATTCTCAGTCTAATATCTGGAGACATTGTACCATGGCCGGTAGCAGTTTTTAATTCCAAAAAAAATCTCTGAAAAATATAGTCCGAGTCCTCCTGTCACGTACACGGACAACTTTGCAAAGTCGCCCGTCCAATTGTCCAAGGGTAAGCCACCATTTCAGCACAGTGTCTTCTGCTGCACTTACATTGCAACTGAGTTCAACGAGTCGGGCTTAGACGAGGGCGAGAATATTCACGGTCATTCAGAATATTCAGCCACGACAAACTAGTATTGTTACAAACCAAAATGGAGGTAGTATAACGAGAGGTCTATATTACACGAAGAAGGACAGAAACCCTCCAAAATCCAAAACCAAGTAAGTACACAGAATGAGAGAATGAGAAACGATAGCAAGCTAGGTATGCGAGATGATGTTATGAGGTGACGGAACTAGATGAATGATAAATCAATGGAATGCGAGAGTGAGACAAGGACGATGTCTAAGATGCGAGTCCTTTACTCGTAGTCACCAGTCCAGTAATCCTCCCAGTCCTCATCATCATCGTCATCACCAGGAAGAGGATCCTCAGGATCGGGCTTAGGAGTTGTCGTGAGACACTCCTTGGGAACAGTTGCATCATCAGTCCTGACACCTCCACCCCAAGGGTTTCTACCGATGACTTTGGCGTGAAGACCCAAACCACTCGTAGCGAATCCTTTCCAAAGTTCACAGAAGTTCTCTCCTCCGGTCAAAGCCTTGTCGGCAGCAATGATGGCATCCCTAGCCTGGAAGAATGAAGGTCGGCAAGGTTGCAACTTCATACCGTTGATAACCAATTGGAAGATCAAGGTGTTGCCATGAATGGGGATCAATGGTTTCTTCTCGCCGTCAGCCGTGTATTCTTGCGGGCGGTAGAAGTCACCAACAGGTACTTCACCCTTCTCGTTAGGGAGAGGTGGATAGAGCGAGTCAGAGAAACCGTACTTCTCAATCAAGCGCTGAGATACAACCCAGAGCATTTGGGCCCAAACTTCACCGATGGCGTGTACACCCCAGTAACCTGGCTTGTCGAGTGTCTGATAAGTGGAAGGGTTGATGGTGGTGTTCAATGAATAAGGGTAGTTCCTGATTCCGTTGTCACGGTTGGCGGCCCATGCACCCATAGGGTAGTCAGAGTAGTTAGCGTTGCTTCGGATTGTGGTAGCCAAGAAGTCTAAAGAAAGAAACAATCAGCAATCAATTCATTGACTACGTGAATATCACGTACCTCCCCATCCTTCACCCATTCCTCCGGATTCTCCCCAACCGAGGCATCCAGAGTTGGCAGGACCGCCAGTCAGACGGGTACTTAAACCATGACTGTATTCGTGGATGACGATACCGGCTTCCAGGTCACCATCTCTGTAAGGATTGGCAGTGTTCCACAAGTACATCCTGCAACGACCATTCTGACCATCTAGACAAAAGAACAAAAATCAAAACAATGCGCTTGACAATTTTTACATCGAAAACATACCTGGTGGCGTCATGAAGTTGGCATTGTTGAATCCGCTTCCGTCTTGCGCGTTCATGATAACACCATCGTTCTCCTCACCACCTCGACCGAAGTTGTGCTGTTGGAAATTACCGGACACTTCGTCGAATCCATAGCGATAGTAGATATCGTGAATCATGTTACCAGTGTAAAAGAGCTGAGTGACGGTGGCATTGATGTGCTTGCGAGCCTCATCCATCGCATCGGATGAACTGTCTGTCTTCTTCGGGTCATAAGGGAAGTGGAACTCCTTAGAAGCAGCATCCGGACGGTAGTTGTTGATGAATGCATTGCGGCCATCCCAGTTCTCATGAGCGAAGACATTGTTACCCCAGGTAGTGGTAGTGTTGCGGAAAGCTGTCTTGCCACCCTTCTTGCGCTCGGTGAATTCAGATTGTGGATCGTTGGTGTAGGGCAATGAGTGCCAACCAGCCGGGGAAGCAAGAGAGTCAAAGTTCTCTTTCTCGACAGTGCGGTTGCCTTCCGAAGGATCGTTGATGCCCCACTTGAAGACGTTGTAGGTGGCTTCACTAGCAGGCTTCTTCGGAACAGGAGCAACAGGTAGAGGAGAATCTGAGGCCCAATCGACCACTGATACGATACGATGAGGGGGGTAAGCTGTGACAGCTGCTTCGTACCAATTGTCCTGCATCTCGACCTCATACTGTGTTGAAAGAGATCAGTTAAATATGAGAAAAAAGCGAAGGAAATTGACCGACCTTCCAAACCAACTCCAGTGAAGTGGCGTCACCGTTAGGAACCTGAACGAAGACCATGTTCGCCTTGACAGGGTTGACAGCATCGGGAACATTGTCGATGGTGAATGAGGGCATGGCGTGACTTCCAGCAACATTATGCTCGAACGAGACTTTCATCTTGTCGAGGTAGTCACCGGAACGATCAATCATATCCTGCGACAAGTGGTTGTCTGGGGTAGCAGCAATCATGAATTGAAGGAGAGCCTCCTTGGAGTAATCTGACTCTGTCTCAGTGAATGATTTGCCCTCAGCCATCGCATATGGGGTCTGGACATGAGCGCAATTCCATTCGTAGATGGTAGGAAGGTCACCAAGATCTTGGACGGCATTTCCCATGATGACTTGCTCGCCGCTAGAGACCGATTGCTGTTGAAGACTTTGAACCCGACTCTCCATCTCCTCCGCAAGCTGGTTGCAAAACTCGGCATGGACATCAGCGGTGCCAACGGCGTTAGGAGCAAAATCTAGAGAAGCGTCAAGTCCCCGATAGAACTGTAGAAAAAACAGATGAGTATTCAAAGGAGACATAACGGGAGAAATGACGCACAGAGTCACCATACGAGATAATGATGCCATCTCTAACGTTGACATTGAAGTCGCCATCGGCAACCTCGACACCATTGATATATTGACGAGCGTAGATGTGTGTAATGCGGGTATTCTTATCGGTATACGAGTCCTTTCGAATCTGGAAAGTACTGTCTGTTGGAACGTCTCCGAAGGTAGTCTGCTCGATGAATTGTCTAGCGACAAGATATGGGTCGTAACTGGAGTCGGAGAAATCAGTCGAAGCCAGAGGACCCAATCTATATACTGAGTTAGGGTTCTCTGGGCCGAATCCAAGAGTCTTCCGTCTACGGATAAGAGTGTTATCGCTCGACGCGGGGTGAGCGAAGGTGCTGGCGAGGCCTGCAGCGACCAGAGAAGCGACGAGTAAACGACGCATGCTGTATTATATCGTAGAGGGCGGGAAGGATAAGCTGAACGACGACAACCGCGATGAGCTGGCGGTAGTGGTCGGGGTAGGGATGAAGAGAGGTCCGCGTAAGTCCACCCTTACTTATATCGCAATGCCGCGCACGCGAGCACGGAGTCTCACCATTCCATAAAAGGACGTTTACGTAACCCGCAGGTTGCTCCGGCATTTGGTCTTGTTTTGGCCCGAGTTTGTTATCCTAGAGCAGTTCTGACTTTGATTGACTCCAATCTCAAATTCAAGCATGTTTCCAGCGTGGCCTCCATTTAGGGTCTTTGCATCTCCTACAACTTCAAGTCCGACTACAATTTCGAACTACTTTCCTCGGAGTTGCAGCGTGTCCTCGAGCATCTCCCCAAAATTCGAGGTTTCTCTTGTTGTCATGTTACACGACATCTTCAAGACGATCAAAATGGCAGTGGCATAACTGGATACCAATCCTACCTGGATACGATATTCCATTTAAGATTGACTCAGTCGCACACGATGTAGAAGAATAGGCCGCGCGTTGGTAGATCCGTATCGAGGTCGGAACCCGAGCGTGTGTGAGTATACGAGTAGAGTGAAGAACAACACCCCGCGTTAGCGGCGAGAGCGTTTCTTGAAGTGTCGGTAGAGTTGTCGGGGGAAAAAGGAGGAGAGGAGGAGGATGATCTTGAGGGTAGTAGAGTAACTGATGTAAAACTTAGACTAGAAATCAATAAAACTTCGATAACCGTCGCGTTCGACGGGATTCAGCACACAGTGGACTTTTCGAGTCAAAAGGTTGAATAGGGAGCTCACTACCGCGAACGGCGGGCTAAGTACAAACGGATTTGCGGCACGCGTTGCTCACGCTGCCGCCTCCTTCTCGGGTAGCCAATGAAAAACGAAAGATAAAATCAAATAAAAGCGAAAAATAAAAAAGATAATGAAAGAGAACTATTCTGCCGCGCCATTGACATCACCAACGAAACCAAAGGTGGTAATTCACCGAGAGATTCAGTAGCCTCGTGCTACGGACAATTGCTCAGGGGAGAATCACCGGCGTCGACGAGAAATACACTGGCTCCCCTCAAAGCCATGCAGCTGCCCCAGGCTGCGTGTATTTTGCACGGCACTCTCAACCCCTACGTTCCGCATGTACTCGGCTACCTTAACACAAGGCAAACCCAATGAAAACAAATGAAAGAAAAAAGAAAAACATACGAAAATGAAATAAAACTCCGTGTGCCTCAATCATCCGCCAAGCCCGATCCTTCAAAGTCCACGAAATAATATGTTCTTGTGCATTCCGGAGTCTTGAGGAGTTGCGGTCGCGAGTACTGAAGGGAGTTAAGCCATCTTGGAGTAGGTTGAGGTCGTGGTCGAAGGTGAAAGTTCGTCGTCGCGTTTGAAGCTTGAAGGCGCTCGATTCTTCAACCCGCTTCTTCTGGTGTGATTAGTGACCTAAATAAGAAACAAGAAGAATTAGTTTTTCGACGAGTGAGCTTTCTCACTCTACCACAACGAGCACGCCAGATTCGTGCTCGTATGCGACAAGTCTTTTACATTTGACATGATAAGATAAGAGGATCGCACACGGGCCACCGCAAAGAGGGCGTTGAATCAATAAAAATATCTTGAATGCCTCCATCTCTGAATCCATCCTTTTAAGCCAAACTATCGACAACTCCTCGTCTGCGGATAATCAACGTTGATCCAACGAAACAACTTCCCTTTCAAAGTATATAATTTGTCTTGCAGATGAGACGACGACTTTCGAACCCATGTAGAATTGCTCATTATATTCCGTATGCTGACCGTACGGTGGTCGGAGGAGGAGCGTAATCTTCAAAACCCAAGGGAATTACTGGCCAGTCCTAGATAATTACAAGTACTATCGAGGGCCGAAGTTCGAATAAATCTATGCGAGTACTAAGTACTCCTAGGCCTGTTGCCTGCTAGAGCCTGAGTACTAGTGTCACAGTGTTCGAACCATAAAATACTGCTCTTCCTTTTGAAAAATCTAATGCGTTTCTACATTCCACCATTATTTGCATCGAACAGGCACCGATTTTTTTTTCAAGTTGCTACATGTGTCGTTAAATAATTGTTCTCAGCTCTGTTCCTGCGTTTAAATTTTGCATGATCCTGGATTCTGGAATAACATGATGTGATGAGCAGAATCAGTGTTCTCATAAATTCTGCATTCACAATATTCTCAGTCTTTGTATACTACGTTGTGTTATCATCCGTGTTCGACTGCACCTATACGTACTTATGCAAGTTCGGAAGAATCAAAGGTACGATCGGCCCGGAAGAACCACTGGCATACTAGTATAGCTGACGTATTTCCGGAATATCATGTACAGTACGAGTATATACTGACTGCAATTAAATATTTTCACCGTCTGCTGCATTGGTTTACAGTGCACGAAAATCATGCTACCAAGCTCAACCGTATTATTTCTTTTTGGAAAGAAATATGATTGGAGGTTTGCAGTCGGATAAAAGAGAACTGCGAATAGTTATGTAGTCGGTACTCGTACATCGAGAACTCCAGGTCAACTGGCTGAGTGACACATCTAAACTTGAGAAGCTGAGATGTTTCTCATGATAGCGGACTATAATAATGAAAAAATTCTGTGTAAATTCAGTGCATCACATCCGGAACTCTTCATCTACTGAGATTCAGCGCATGCATTATCTCTCAGACGGAGTTGCAGTGACTTCGAAAGGAGGGCCAAAGTAATTGTATGTGAAACTTTCTTTCCATATCATCTCTTTCAACCTACGTGAATCATCCAGATCAGTGTAAAGAACGTGTGATTGCGAGGAAAGGAAAATGAGAGCACTGAAAACTAAAAGCGACACCCCGATTTTCTACTCACCCAGCACCTTTCGATATTTCCACCTGATGAAACCTCCTAAAGAAATTCGCAAAGGCGATGTATAAATCGCAGTATGCCAAACTATAACATACGATGTTTAGTAACGTATCACGTATCGCGCGTCGCAGTTATCGGTGGGGGCCGAAAAAGTTCAATCGGGCAAACTTACTTGATTCCTAAACAACTTCGAGGTCCTCTCCCAAATGAAACAATGTCAGCGACTGTCATCTTATTGCTTTCATTATCAGAAATCCCGCCTCCAAGCCATCTTTCTGGTTTGAAAACCAAAGGATTTGGATATAGAGTTTCGTTTAAATTAACCATGGCGTTACTTATACCAACGACTGTCTTAAAGGGGAAAAAAGGTCATCAGTACTGGGGAAAAATTAGATTGTGAAAGTACTCACTCCTCCTGGGACATACACACCGGATATCATAGCTCCATTAGATGGGACATATCTATTCATCGGCCAAATTATCCCATGGCTGAATCTTAGAGATTCTTTAATGACAGCTTTCTGAAATAACACGATCAATTCTCCTCCACATCGGAAATATGTATACAATGACAATGAAATACTCACGAGATAAGGCAATTTTTCCAATTCCTCATAAGTTGGAGAAGGAACACCTTCGTCTAAAGTAGGCCAAGCATCTAACAACTCTCTTTTCAATTTGTCATATATATCCACATTTGACGGGTCCAGGATATAGAAACAACCCATAGTCAAAGTATTCGCTACGGTATCTGTACCGGCGTATATCAAAGCCCAAGCTTCAGCCAATAACTCCTTTTTCGAAAGCGGTTTGCTGAGTTCATCATGACGATTATCGGAAGATTTACTAGTAGGATTGGAGACTTTGCAAGAGATGAGAGCATGGTATATGGTTGGATGTTCAGAGTTTTCAAGGAGGATAGATGGATTGAAAAGTATTTCATCAATCTGGTCTTCGATAATCTATAACTCACCGTGACCATACAGAACATTTCGTCAATATCAATATCGTAAGTTAGAATCAGGACTCACTTTGCCTAAATCTTGATACCCCTTCAAAGTTGGGTTCAGCAAAGCATTAACCCAATTCGGAATTGCGAAAACAACCCAATGTAAAACCGGAAAATGCTTGAAAAGGATCAAAAGTGGTAGAGCGGCTTTCATAGCATGGATAGTTGTAGAGTCAAAATTAGGTGAACGCAAAGCATTCATTGAACGTGCGAAGCAAAAAGAAGTTATGGTATCCAACGAGAAACATTTAAATCCTTGTTCGAGGTTTGATTTTAAACCTTCTTTAGAGCGGACTGCGATAATATCACAGAGGGTAGTCATCTAAATATCAATGCAAGCATGAATATCAGTTGGTGATAGCATTGGCGAAGATCGTCACGGTGACCCACCTTTTCTTGAACCAACGATTGCAATTCGATGATAGCTCGACGTGAAAATAGAGGTGTGAGGACATCTTTACGTTTCTTCGCTGTTGCATAATCGCGAGTGGTGAACGAAGAATAATTTGCACCTGGTTCACCGAACACCATGTACATGTATTTCTCCTTAGTCCATCGATTATTGGTGTTATAAATGTCATCGTACGCAGTCGGATTGGCGAAATGGAGCTGTTTAGAATGAGTGCATTGGATGCTGACGCTCGTAATCACAGTGGATAGTAGGTAATGATAATGAATGCTCACCTCATTGGGCCCAATTCTTACTATGTCACCTGCCTCAGATAATAAGTACGTTGTCGAGGAGTATGCCGAAAAACCCACCGTAGACACTATGAAGCTCAAATAATTTCTCGACTATACCCCGTTGTTGAACGAGCTCAACATGGGCCTTCCAGAGGTCGGTCATCGCAGCAAATTTTGGACCAGGAAATTCCCTTAGAGGATGAAGATAGAAATTGTATATCCATGTTCCCGAGATCCATATCGCAAGACATGTGAAAGTGAGCAGCAAGATGTCTCCTAGCAGACTTGAATTGACGAGTGTCAGTGGCCATAAAGAATTGACCGCTTCGTTCATGTTGGAGTATCGACTGTCGGCCTCGGATGTGCAACTCGTGAGAGGTCCAGGTGCGATACGTCTGATGAGTTCTTTAAGTAGGAGTAGGTTGGCGCTGTGGAGAAGAAACGAACTGAAAGAACATAATCTGTAGGGGGACGTTAATATATATACGATCTGATTATATCCACTTCTACTCCATTCAACATGGAAGAAAGCTACTGACCGAGGTACACATAAGATTTCATGGGACTTTATCCCAAACGGATGCCGACGATCCCCTCCGAACAAGATGGATGTGAATTTGACGGATCGATGATAACAAAACTTACGCTGAAAACACTGGCCAACAATTTCGTGGTATTCTGCGTGCATCTGAACCAGTTTGGGGCAAAATGCTATGACAAGGGCAAGCACTGAAGCAGATAGAGGCGACAAATTTGAACACCTGTGTTCGTGAAGTCAATTGGATGCCAGTGTCATAACAAAACTTAAAATTCTGTGCAGGTACGCCCAACATGATCGCTGCATCCACCGGTATCGTTTATTGAAACCAAACTTCCGAACTCAAAATCGCCACCAGCAAATCAGCAGACAGCTAGAGACTTGCTCGAAGAAAAAGTTTGAAATGACAAAAGAGAGCGGAACAAAATTTGGAAAAATCTACTCACTATCCTATGCTATAGTTCATGATCACCAGTTGAGTACTTGATGAGTACGCTCAAGCTTCCATGCAGCACATATAGTCACTTGGATGTAACAGTTATCTTCTTTCGAGGACCGAGTGCATGCGGTTGGATCATGGATGGAAGGTTTCAAACACAAAGAGCTGAGTGTTGAATCAACGATGCATGTACAACGACGCAAATGAATCATAGGAATGAAAACACGTCGAAGAGACCCCGTATGATGACCTGCAAGTTGTCTCCTGTTTAGACCAATTTAAATAATCTATGCATCATTGAGTACATGTACAAGTATGATGCTTACTTTAGGTATAGCTCAGATAATCAGTATTAATTCTGCATCTCGCTGATTCGTGGTGGAGGAAGTGGAAGGTAATTTCAAAGAAAAAAGTCTGGCACTGCTAAATTGCTCGGAGTGAGGGTCGAACTCACGACCTCAGGATTGCTCGCTGAATGACAGCGATCATAGCTTGCGAAACTATGAGACCTGCGCTCTAACCAACTGAGCCATCCAAGCAGCGAACAGAATTGCCATTGTATCAATAATTCAGACTGAGAACTTCGAGTTTTCAGATCTTCATGGTAACTGAATACATTTTCAAGCATGGAGTGCTTGGATGGCTCAGTTGGTTAGAGCGCAGGTCTCATAGTTTCGCAAGCTATGATCGCTGTCATTCAGCGAGCAATCCTGAGGTCGTGAGTTCGACCCTCACTCCGAGCACATTCCATCTATTCATAATTCATTTTTGTTTTCCCCAAGTTTTCCTGTACATATGCCGTTTCCTTTATGCATTTGAGTGTAAATCTCAATTCAACCGGTTTGGCTATGAATACGTTGACTAGTGATGTTGATACATAGGGTGGAGACCCTCAGTCAGAATAAAGATTACAAAGGACAGCGACAGCAAAGCATTTCAGTGTGCATTTATTATGAGTTCATGATCCAGGAAGAGAGTGAGAAAGGGATAATGAGGTCAAGGTAATGAAAGGGTATATAATAATAGGAACAATAGGAATGTAACAAATATAATCGTCAATCGTCAATGTCATGATCATGTCGGAAGCGCAAGTGGATGGTGCATGATGATGCGATGAGCAAACGAAAACACCGTCAATCGGAACGTAGAAAACCGCTGAAAGAGTTCAACCTAAGAACGGGATCAGCGAATATTACGAGACGAGAAATAAAGAGAAAGGAGCTTTACTTCATTTCCACGGGCACACACTTTCCAAACACTGACCCCGTCAGCGTTCAAAGTCTAGCACATGCATCCACCTTCCTCCACTTCATTGCCTTCACTCAAATTGATAGAGCCAGGCATAGGCTTGTTCCCCGCCCCTCCTTGTTGCCTACTGTCCTTAGTCGAAGAGGTCACAGGAGCCCAAAGTTGAGGGGTATCCATGATTTGCTCTACAACTTCTCTAAAAGCGTCTTTAACTCCTACTGAAGTTTTTGCAGATGCTTCTATGAATAATGAAGACATTCGTTCGGCGAAATGTTGGCCTTCGGAGTATGTGACTTGACGGGAAAATTCCTGATAGAGAGGAATTTAGTTATTGAAGATCACATGTGTACGGGTGTTCGTGAAAAGTTATGAACTCAATCAAGACTCAACTCGTGCAACGAGTGAGTAGAGTACCCAATTCAGCCTCGTGGGGAAGTATGAAAGAGTAAACAAACGAACCAGTACTCACTTTATCTACTTTATTCCCAACGATGATCTTGACAACATCTTTCGAAACATAAGTTTCTAATTCCGAGAACCACCTAGGTAAAGCATCGAAAGATTCTCTATTCGAGACGTCATAGACTAATATGATTCCTTGAGCTCCTCTGTAATATGATGATGTGATCGTTCGGAAACGTTCTTGGCCTGCAGTGTCCTATATAGCAAACGTGGAACATCACCAGTTTCAGTATCAAATGCCCAGAGAGGAAGATATGATATGATCAAAGGACGAACTTACCCAGATACTCAGCTTGACCTTCTTCCCTCTAACTTCCATCTTGTGAACTTTGAAATCAACTCCTATAGTTGCGCTGCTTTCATCCTCGGACAAGAATTGCTCATCTGAGAATCGTAATAGCAAACTGCTCTTTCCTACAGAGGAGTTTCCTATTAGTAGAAGTTTGACATTGATAGGTGAATTCGACGCGGATGAGGATGGGTTGGAAGACGTCGGAGGCATGATTGGATGAAATTGAAGGCTGGTCAAGGGTATTCCGAATATTGGTATATCGCTGTGTATATGTTGGATTTCTCTGTGTGTAGATGAGAAATATTGGTCTGGGAGGTGAATGTTGTTGGGTAGAAGTGGCTGCCTCCAAATGTTGGAGCTCATTTACGCGTGTCGCATTACGTAGTACTCGTACGGTGCGATCTCGTGACTGTGTCAATGACCGTCACGCTTATCCGACTCCGAGTGACCGAGTCGATGACGTGTTGCCTCCATTCCTTACAGTATCATTGTGCCAGTCTAAGTTACAGAAAACCATGGCCAGGAATTTTCTCGACCGGACTAAGTGAGTTTCCTGATATACAATATATTATCGACAAATGTGATCTCAGTCTTCTCTCGGAAACCTACGACTGATTCAACCGATAAAGTCATAGACGGAGAATTCAATGATTAGACTTTCTACATGTTCCATTTAGGTATCGATTTGGCGCAGTCACTATTCCGAGTCTTTGGATCTTAGACTCGGTATGTTTTCCTTTCAGAATAAGGCAGTGGAGACATCGCTGATTATCTTCTGATTTTATTTTAGATCCACACCATTCTTCCGGTGCTTCTCTATGTTCTACAAAGACTGTCTGTTTACCGTCAGAAACTCTGAAGAACATTCAGATTTCATGAAGACCAGTTAGAACCCAGGATATGGCAGTCAAGAAAAGTATGCTGGGAGTTATAACGCCATAGAACTCTGAACGAGGACCCCTAGATGGGTATAATTTTACTCCAACGAACACTCGGATCGAGTGAGCAAGTCGTATCGCCGCCTTCAAGTTCCGAATCATTCTCACTGCTTCATACGCTTTCAGAATCCCACTTATCAGCCGCTCCAATCATGTGAGGTTGAGTAAGACAGGACACGCATGAGATATATAAAACTGTGCCGTGGAATTCCTTGAGTCCTGCATCCTATCGCTCTCATTGACCATTCAAAAATATTCACAAATTACACTGTACTTTCAACAATGTCTTCGAAGTCACCCATGTCCACGACTGAAAAAATCCTGAAGGAAATCGAAAAATCGCAAAAGGCTCTTCTCGAGCAGCAAAAAATTCGAACCGCTTCTACGCTCAGAAGGTAACGGTTCAAACATGCAACGGTTTCTAATTTTCGATTATACTGATTCAATATTGATTTGCTATTATAGTGAGCTTCGTTCGATCAATGCCCTTTCACCGACGTGGGCACCACTTCCGTTGTTGAATGGAGACCCTTTACCAGGACACATATTTTTTCCTATAGATCCGGTAACCTTCGATAATATGGATAGTGAATACTATTTATCTCATGTATTGAAGGAAAATGACAATTCGATCTACAGATTCTGATGTCGACATCCTATTAAGTGTATACCATCTCGCATCAGAACCTTCCGAGTTAGAGCGCGAGGAAATTTTTGACCTTACAGGGAAAAGGAGAGAGCTGTTGAGGGCTTTTATTGCACCAAAGCATGACAACTAGACAAGTACTGATTTCGCGCTTGGTAGTAGTATGTCTGTCAGTCTATAGTGAGATACTTTAGAGCATTATGGTGATGGAGAGTGTGCAATGGGCTCCGAGTTTTACTTGTCTAGTACTGTACTTTCAAGAAACCTGGATACCAGCTGCTTGTATCGAGGTTTAGAGGCCCACGAGTGACAAGATTTTATTTGGAGGACATGCTGTGTCACTGAGAATTCCTCCTGCGGATAGCGTGTGTACAGCTGCACGCTAGTACTGATAGCGTACAAGACACAATCGAGAATTAACCGTTGTGTAACACTTGTATTAATGTACCCGCAACTCGTTTGGGATATTTATTCGAATACTCTGAAGGTCTACTACCAGTCAACGGTCACGATGCGTCGAGAAATTGCAAACAGGGCGTATTGATAACAATTCAAAGAAAATACCGAGCATAATGAGATGGATAAAATGGTCTGTTAAAAAACAAAAGAAAACAAAAAAAAATAAACAGAAAACAAGCGGTACCTACCGAATTAGTACGAGATTGTGAAGGTATACGGGTGACAATAGATGCCATAAAATCTAGCAATCCTCGAAGAAAAAGAAAAGAGTGGAGAGAAAATGATTGTACAGATACAGATAAAATGAAACAACAAGCAGATAGTCACTGCATGCAATACAAACCTACAAGATACACACAATTTCTTTCCATACTACTAGTCTCCCGTATCAACAAGATGATCAATGTCTCCTCTCAGATGAGCGACGATACTTTCTGAGGTTCGGGACCGCATCTGAATTCAAAGTAGACAATACGGTATCTTCGTCGAGCTTGGCCTTCTTAGCACTTCTCGGGAGTTCTACTTCAGACGAATCTTCCGATACAGGCTCTGGAGCAGCTCGCTTTCGTGGAGATCGAGTTCGTCGTGCACTGTTCGTGATAGCATCAAACTTTCGACGACCTGCAGCCACCGAGCTGCGGTGAGCATTTCTAGGAGGTGTTGATGGATTGCGTGTCGGAGGGGTAGAGAGTAGAGCCGCATTCCTTCGGACTGATCGTGGAGGAGTTACAAATGGTATGTTCTCTTGAGGGGAGGGGACAGGAGGTGATGAGGGTGCATTCGCCATGAAAAGCGCAGGGAGGCGAGCCTCGATTTCGGGAGCATACACACTATGCGGATGGCGGTTGAAAGTTAGCCATTGAGATATGACATCGAGGGGGATTAAACGACTCACGCATCCTCGGAACCTAAATTGTCTGCGGGGTCATCATATTCTTGTTGCTCCGCAAGCTCTTCTTCGGATGCAAGGGGAGCATCAATTTCGCTGCGGAGATGAAGGATATGTCGGTTAGGACGTGAACAGTCTCGTCCGAGAGGAGCTCGAGTTACTCACAGATCGACGTGGGACAACTCAGGGTCGCCCTCCTCCCAGTAACGTGCCTGCGCTGCGAATTGCTCCTCCGTGAGAGGAGCTCTGAAAGGGGCAGGTCCGGGCGCACTGTAGAGTAAACGGTTCACAAACAAGACGCGAAGAAGGAGAAGTAGAACTTACTGTACGGGATGCTCATCTTCAGCATCATCAGAGAAGTATGCAGGCTCGGCTGCGTCAACATCCATTAGATCTTCAATGTCACCCTCCTCAAGAGTAGGTACGAATGGCTCCCATGCATCTTCCAAAACGTCGTTCGCATCTTTCAGAGCTGCACGCGTTTCCACATCCCTGATACGAGCAAGCATCCTCCGTTCTTTCTCCTGCACCTTCTCCAGCGCAGTGTGGAACACAGACACCAAGCCCCCGAATCCTGGCCCCGCCATCTCAGTGGCTTGACCCAACAAGCCCCGTGTCACCTCCTGCTGTCGCTTCACCTGCGCCTCCAGAAGAGTAGCCTCAGCCAACAAACGGTGGGTCTCTTCCTGAACATCAGCGAATTCCCGAACAATCTGCTCCCGTTCTCGGACAGCACGGTTCGCTAGGTGCAGAGGCCAGTGAGCATCAACGTAGAGCAACTCCCCGAATTCACCGAGGTACTCTTCCAGCTCGTCTTCATCGAATTCGTATTCGCCTACCATCTCCTCCTCCTCTTCGTCCGATTCATTGTCGTCGGCATTGGTAGGCTCCCATCTCTCTTCAATTGCATTCCTGCGCGCACTAGTGCTAGTACCTATGAGACTGTCGTCACCAGGCAATGGTATATCAACCAGGTCTAACACCATCTCCTGGAAAGATGTGACACTGCGCGCAACATAGACTCCCCTCCTGTCAAAATACAGTGGTGGCAGTAGTGCGTTCCGAACAAGAGGGATGTATTCGGTGATGTCGAAGATGGTAGTAGGCGGAGGGGTGGGTGGCGTGTATCCTCGCCGAGGAGTATATCGAATGCAATAACGCGGCCTGTTGTGCTCATCGACAACCTGCTGTGGCATTTCTGTACAAATACCCGTCAATAAGAATGGACATAGCAAACTGTCCGCGACATACCTTCGTCTGCTGCCCATGTTACTAACGTGTTTTGACCAAAGTGTCGAGGAAGTATCGGCTGACGGGTGAGAGGACGAGCTCGAGGTCGATCAGCATCAGCCTCGCCATCTTGACCGCTGCTGGGGGCAGGATCGCGATCTGCAACCGCGGTTGGGGTTTGGGCAGGGATTGCCTCTTGATAGGCAGCGTCAAGATTCTCTATCGTTGCGGAGAAAGGAACCAATGTCACTGGGTTCCAGATCTCAGCCCGCTCCCGTTGAAGCGGGACTCGTGGCCGGGCAGGAATCTCTTTGTCGTCGCGATGAGCAGGCGGCAGAGGTGGTGGTGGTGGTGGTTCCAGTGGCGGCGGATTGGCAGGAGTTTGCGTCGATTCCATTATGAGCGTCTTCTTTATGAGCCCCGAGATGTTCAATTTCTGATCGACGGAAAGAAGATCGTTCGCCGTTCCTGTAGGTTCTCCAAACCTCTTGCACAGATTCGCCTCGAACAGGATACGAGCCAGCGAATGGGTCCTTCGTACAGCAGGCAAATCCCACGTACTAGATAACAACTTATCCAGCATATCAAGCCGGGTCTCACAATCCTCTATGTCGATGTTAAGCATCTGAGCGTCGCACAAACACCAGGTAAGTCAATCATCCGCAGAGTGAACAAACTGTACATACGATGACCCATCCCTCTACAGAAATACCCTGCATTCTCTTCCGTAAACGTGTCGGTGAGACGTTCGCAGTCGTCCGTCTTGGTGCACAGTGAGCTGGCGCCCTTGCCCGGCTTGTGTCCACACCAGCTGTTTGCTTCGGTACAGACAGCGCGATGTGGGGGTAGGCTTCGCAAAGTTGGTCGCGGAGCGCCGCAATATCCTCGCCCAACTTTGCCTTGACATTGTCTGGCAAGGTATCGCGATCTGGATAGCGGTCGCGGTCAAGCTGCCCCTGCTCTGGTGTGGGTTTCCATTTAGAGGGGTCTCGAGGGCGCAAATGAGATGGTAAAGATCCCATGATGATGTTAAAATGTGAGGTGAAGATGAGAGGCGGGATTGCAGTCGGTGTGAGTGTGCAAATGAAGAGGGAAAGCGCAAGAAAGAGGCCACAGGCCAAATGTAGGCCAACCGTGGGAACTTGCGATGGTAACGCCGGTGCGTCCGCGCACCTCCGGCCAAAAAATTACGCGGCACGTTGGACAATGGTCACCGCAAATGCTGCAAACTTTCTAACAAATTCGGTGGGCCTCCTCTCTTCGTCCTCGAACACAGTGGCACAGTAGGCTTTTGGCCTTGGAGATTTCCTTATCAGGACACCCTTGAGCCAAGTCACATGTGAAGAGTGGCCAATTAGCCGCTGGCTGCACTTTTCCAATGTGGGGAAGCATTGTTTCTAGCAATCCATGAGGTGAGCGCAAAATATAACGAGAGAACTGACATTTTCTTACATTGGAGTATGCACCTAGACCTGATATCGAGGCAGGTCCTTCTCAGAGACCTGATTATCCCTGCAAGCAAGCAAGTAGGTTCGTTATCTTCCTCAGAATGACTACCCTTCATATGGGGTGTATTCCACAGTAAGAATTCATGGTCAGTTCGCTTTCAAACATGACACATCTCAATCACTGACCTTTGCTCTAATCAAAACGAATTTACCTGTTTGCTCTGTCCGAGGCTTGTTTCTCGGATCTAAAGACATCGTCTGCGGATAAACCTTCTTGATCTTGTGCACCTTGTCAAGGTGTCATTTTCCTATGGCTTTTGGCGGTCTACCTAAGATTATTCAGACCAGTCAGCTTCACTGGATAGGCAAGAACTGCTTGTTCTCCAAACTCTTCTCACGCAGTACTGCTTTGGCCTTCTCCGCACTGTTCAGGGGAGCTATCGGTCCAATAATCTCGCCTCAGGCAATGTATCACCATACCGATGTGTTCATGATGTCCTGCAATCTACCCTTGACCATTACTGCGTCATCTGTCAATGAATACCATGACTTCGTAGCCGGATGAAGTCGTGAATTCGCCCTATGTCCTATCCTCGTAAGAACCTTTCAACACCATCGTAAACATGACCTGCTACATCAGCAAACCCCACATATCTCCGTAATTCTGCATTACCCTCTCACCTCGTATCGGAATCCGCTTCTCTCCTATATGGTTACGGATACGTATGTTTCCAATGTATGGGATTTTGTCGCGGCAGAGTAACGTGAGGGCACGTACTTCACTTCTTCGACTTTTCATGAAAAATCCCGACATCCCACACGACTTTCTCTTCGTTTGGAACCTAATCCAATATTTATACTGCGTACCGAAATATGCAACGCCCGTGACTTTGAACGAACCTCCTTTCACTCGTCCCGTGTGCAACGCCGTACAATCTTAGACCGAATACGACTACCTTTGGTCAATCCAAAGGCCCTCTGCAATCCCAGCAACCTTCGTCAGCAAGAGTAGTTATCAGTTCCAAGTACCGAAAGATCTGAGTTGGATTCAAAGCCTCCAGATTGAGCAGAGTGCATGTCGAGATCGAGCGGCGAGTCCTAGCTTTGAGAGGGCTTGAGAGACAGTATCCCAGCAGATTTAATAGAGCGAGAACAAGATATTATTCGGGTGATTTTTTGCGAATATGTGTAATTTTTTCACTACTCTACAGCTACAGCTCACTCCGATTTTGAGTTTACCGTTGTTTGGCACTTTCTCAGGCCACCATTATTGTTCTTGAATTTCATGGCGTTCAGTATCGTTCATTCTCATTTTATTCCAGTTTCGGTCAAAATGGCACGAATTCGTCTTCTCCAATGCAGAGAAATGTACGTATGTTTTAGATATGTCTCTACGGTCTATTAATAATTGATTTTGTGTTGTCTGCAGAGTGCAATGAGAACAAGCGCTGACAAGGTGACATTGCTCTGAATCTGCAGGTACTTATTGCAGCAGTTGCAGCGCAGTTTAGTTCAAGGCATTACCGAATATTGTCGAAGTTGTCTCGATAAAAACTATCACAAGTATGTGATGTTTGAAGCATGCTGATTGCATTGTTCAGGGAGAAGAAACATATCTCGGTGCTCGCGCTATCATTAACATCACGGTAGGGCCGTGACATGACTCATGTAGAGCATTGGAAGACTGCAATTCAAGTTCTCGCCACGGGTCGAACCCTCTCTTTTCTCATGTACAGCAGGTCGAAACAGGAGGTACTACGCTGCATTTATTCTACATCAGTACCATCCTTTCTTCTATCAGTCAATCGAAGATACGCCTCCTGGCCCTAAATAGATACAATCGTGCGCAGTGCTTGGATCAGGTGAGTTCGACGTGAGAGGTTCATTGATCATCGTTGCAAGAATATAGCTAATGTCTCTGAATTTTATCAATCATTGTAGACTCTAATCCCCCTTCGCCACCACTGGACCTATTTAATGTGAAGGTCGAAACAGGTCTAAGAGGTCAGCTTCCTTTCAAGCCCCTCACATACACCATGGAATCCGAGTCGACCACCATTACCACATCCGAGACTTTCAACTACCCCAACGCCGACGTGATCATTCGTTCGAGCGCTCCAAACAAAGTCGACTTCAGGGTTCATAAATTCATCCTCAGTCTCTCGTCGTCGTTCTTCGAGACCATGTTCACCTTACCCGATGCGTCACAGAAAGCCCCGAAGACGAATTTGCCTGTGGTCGACGTATCAGAACCAGCAGATACAATCGATCCTCTCCTTCGGATTATCTATCCCAGTATACCCGATCCCACATTCGACACTCTCGATAAACTTCGTCTCGTCCTCCAAGCTGCTCACAAATTCGAAATGCACAGTTCGTTGGGTAGCTTGCGTCATTTCCTTCTGACACCAGTTTTCCTCGAGAAAGAGCCATTGCGGGTTTATGCATTGGCTGCAAGCTACGACTTCGAAGATGAGGCGAAGGTGGCATCTCGACATACTCTTCGTTTCCGTCTCGCAGACTATCAGTATTCGGAAGAGATGAAGAGTATGTCAGGTTATTATTACCATCGACTAGTGGTAATACGTGCGACTAGAGAAAACCAAGCAAAAAAGTTGATCCAGGCTTGTTATTTACGCTGCGCTAGCGGTTGTGATGGGGGATTTTTCAACGATTGGAAGTTGCGTGCGGAGATCGCATTATCCGACAGACCCATAAGCACCGACATCTTCAAACATCATTTCATCTACCGGAATCGGCGTACTTGTAGCTCACAATCCTGCGACCGATTTGAAGTACTGGAGAACCTGAAGGAGAGAATTGATAATATACCGGACACATTCTAGCTATAGCTATAGGATGATGATGAGATGAGACTTAGTATTTGCTGTAGAATTTGGAACGATACTTCTGAGCCCGCCATTTTGTAAATTTTCATACGTATTCTTTTTCTATAGCCCTGTATGTCACATCAAGGGGGTTTACATTTCTGCACCATACGCCGACACGTATGTACGAGCACATACATAGACTCTACTAGACCTCTGAGTATTCTAAGAAATTGCTGAACTAATGGTCATTTTAGTACAGTATCTGAGACTTTTGGACTCAATTATGCTGATGGCATTCGATTTTTCGCTCTACCAAACACATAACGGCCCAACGGCCATGCAGACAAAAAGCCAGAACCACCCACCGCTGAAACAAACCAGCGGAAATCCTAGATCCTCTGCTTCGTGACGCTTCTCCAATCCCAAGTCCTACTTTAGACACCCTAGCTAGATACTCTTCGGCCAGTCCTCCAAGCTACTCTTAAATTCGATCTGCAAGATGTGTTGACCAACCCACATCTCACACTACTAGCTCCCATTTTCTCGAAAAGGAACCATTGAGGGTGCATTGGCTGTGAGCTATGACTTTGAAGACATAGCAAAGCTAGCATTTCGACATACTCTTCATCTCAACCTCTCCGATTGTGCGTATTCAGAAGAAATGAAGACTATGTCTGTTTCATAATACCATCGATTGGTGGCTATGCATGGAACCAGGAGAAAAGAAGAGAGACTAACTGTCCTAAGAAGTACTTTGGATTGATCGAAGGGCCTTGAATGCCTGATATATTGGGGATTTGGGGACCGTTGAAAATTACGTGCAAAGGCGGAAGAATTAGACAAACTACCGACATTATTTGGAGAAATTGTCGATGCTTCGCCAGACACGATTTAGAATTTATGACTAGATTGTGTTGTACAGTTTGAGTACCAATGTGATTATTGCCTGGTTTGTGCATCCATTCGTTGCAGCAGCGGCTGAAAGACGGGAAGCAGGGTGCATCGTGTTGTCTGAGTGATAGGAAAATCATACAAATCGATACCTCAGATGAATATACAATACAACACTAATAATACATGAGGTGAGAGAGATACAAGACCCAGGAGAGAGACAACATCTCACATCAAAGTAGCTGACCTTCCATCATCTCGCCCTCAGGTGGATGAATCCCAGATGATGTCTGCACCGCCGTACTTGGTATAGGGACAATCAAATCCTGTGCATGCTCCCTACAAAACACGTACGTGAATTCATATTCAAGAATCCGAAAACGAAAAGTCACTAACCCAAATGATACTCTCAGAACTTCGTTCAAAAGAGAATCCTTTCTTTCTCTCCAACACTTTTCTTCCCGTCGAAGTGTTCTAAGCTCGTCAATCAAGTTCTCGTGTTCTTTCAAAGCATGACGATGCTTTGCTTTCATCACTAGATATTTGACCATCGTAGGCGTCCTGCCTAAAATCAATCCTGTCGCCGGATCCATACTCTCCATCAGATACGGAGGTACGCCTTCGTCTTCGGATTCTTCTGAATCAGGACTAGGTGACCGTCTGCTACTATTGACTCCATTGGTATGATGATAGTCGACGTAGCTGTGAGTTACGGAATGACCGTTTGTATCAAATGGAGATAACCTGTTGTCATCATAATCATCGAGGAGAGTATGTGATTCGACTTTGAATGTTGTGTAGCCATCGTTGTGATGAGATGATGGTTCAGGGTCGTCATTCCGTTTACGTTTACGATTCCCTCCTCTACCAGGGAGTGGGGGCATAATGCCATGTTGAATTCTCATATGTTTCGCCAGTGCATCCGACCGCGTAAACGATTTGTCACATTCTGAAAAAGTTCAAAGCATTGAGATCTTCTCATACGAGTATTTTATTATCATTCTTACCCGGTCTGGGACATATAAATGGTTTTTCTCCTGTATGAGAACGGATATGGGATATAAGGGCAAAGCGGGATGTTTGAGCAATTCCACGACGAGGACAAGTCTTCCACTCGCAAGTATAGTTAGACTTGTGTACTCCGATGTGATCTACAAAGTGACTGTTTGATATTTACGCGACAATAAATAAAATATGGCACCACGAACCATTGTGTATGTGTTCTATGAGTGTCGGCAGATGATTAAACACTCGTCCGCAATCCTCCCATTGGCAGCTCATGGTATCCCCTCCTCCTGATTCTTCAGGAATCTGTTGCTGAGGTGCGGGTGAAAGTTGCCTGGACATTGAAGGACCTGCATCGTTCATTTCCATTGTCGGTTCTGTTACAAAGTCTTCGTCGTCTGAAGAGTCTGAGAGTGTCCGTCGAGGAGATTCGAAGCCTGGGGAAGGCGAGGGGCTGAAATGACTACGTGCCATACTTAGTCGGTGAGATAAGAGAGCAGAATACGGGAAGAAATGAAGTTGGACAGTTGAAAGAGGAAAGGCAATCGGTCTTGTGGGATTATCATTGTTTTCCTTTCTTCCACGTTGTATGAGCCGCCACAATGGAAGTTTGGTTGTGTTTGGTACTCCTTCCTTTTTCGTTCATCCTCTCAGGGCTCTTCATTTTCTCAGATTTTCCCATACGTTCTGTGAATGTCCCTCCATCGTCTCGAGTTCTGAATATTCTAATAGTAAGAAATAACATCTAAATTCCTGAAGCTATGTTCTCTGATAACATTATTTTACCTTCACATAGACAAAAGATGGATTGAAACCTTTTTTTCCCGACGATCTTAGCTTCAGGTTGCCCTCCTTCAGCACGATCCTTAAAATCGAGGACGGAGCTTTCGAACAATCATGACACGGAAATGGATTTATGCACGGCGTGTGGGACTCAAACCAGGACCAGCAAATAACCAGACTCAATTCTTTTAAATCGCCAATACTCACCTCTATTGCCATCTCTCTTTACTTGGTGGAACGGCTTAATACCCCCTATAATCCCGTTTTCCGAGGAACCATTCTCCGGAAGAAATTATTCTGGTCCTTTTAAAACACTTGACCAGGTTCCTAGTACTTTCTCTTGATCTATCGCTTTTTTAATATCTTTCGCATCTTATTTCATATCAGGTGCACCGATTCTGAGATGATTATCTTATATAGTCGGTTCGTACGTGCCAGGACTTTTTCCCCTTGTTTAAAATTCAATAGGCAGCATCCTAGGGCACTCCTGAGTGCTGACTTGTACCAACCAGTTTTCCTTCATGTCTCTTCTACTAGCTTCCATCCAAGTTCCTGTTCGGGTGAGTCACATTCAGTGATTATATGTATGTTCTATGGTTTCGACGCATCCACATAATTTTCATTCGCTTCTTTCTGTGAGCTCATCACTCATTGACTGCTTAAGCAAGTGCATTCCAACCGCACATGCATCGTCCTCCATAGGAGGCTTCGTGTCTCTCTTGAGAGGCCTTTCCTCCCTA
This sequence comes from Abortiporus biennis, assembly GCA_022606235.1. Lineage (NCBI taxonomy): Eukaryota > Fungi > Basidiomycota > Agaricomycetes > Polyporales > Podoscyphaceae > Abortiporus > Abortiporus biennis. Next base: position 762,746 of record JABYQP010000011.1, read on the forward strand.
TTGCTCTCCTCACCATCAGTTGTGCTATCGTAGCTTTTACAGACCTCGGCTTTTTTCATTCCAATATAGCCACGAATTGTCCTCGACATTCGTCAATGGTTGTCCTCGAGCTCCTGAAGATCAATCAGCTTTACTACGGAAGAGTACGAAGAATTCACTGAGTAACTGCACTTTTATTGAATTGAAAGAATGAGAAACATAATCATATCAACATTCAATGTCTCCCTTCAATCAAACGAAGATCGATGAGTACAATCTGATGTTCAGCGTTACTGATCACTTCTATATATTCAGCTGTCGGTCCATGGGACTTCAAGGAGGTTCGTTTGGTCACCGTGTGTGTCAAGCTAATGTTCAGGCAAGACACAGTCTAGGTACCACGGGTCTCAGTGACACTTGCTCATGGGTTTGACGGTGAAGGTTCGAATCCATTGATGAAGGGAGGTAAAAGGTAGCGAAGGAGCAGTGGTCCAACTCAAACACTCGTGTTTCTGACGACTGATGACATATCCGGAAACTTTGTCGATGTCATGTGCCCCGCAAGCTCAGTTGCCATTGTTCTCCATTGTTCTCGCTGCACTGCACTTCGATGATTGTCATTGTCAAGGATGGGACATGCAGGCATTTGGCGTCAACGTTCGGACCGGTATTCTGAATATTTCGCCTTCATTCATTTCTCTCCACCTTGGACTGTTGGAGACGGTGGACCTCCCGATGAACCCTTGGCATTTGCTGTCATCTACACCTATCTTGACATCGGGAGTCGCTTCGGAATACTATCTCCTCTGTCGATCACTGAATGCCAACCCTCAGATAGGATAAAACCGCCAGGAGTCCGAGCTCCAAAATTCATACAATCCAAAGAGCATTACGATTGTGGCGCGTTCTATCGAGTAGTACCCCCTCTCCATCGTTGGTCAATTATATCGATCTCAATCGTTCGTTTGTATTTGCTTTTTTTTTTCGAAACCTCAATGAATTTATATTTGTAAAGTCAATCGTCGGGGACCCGCCAATCCTTTGTACCCGCTCTAAACAATTCAAACAAACCAAATGCGCAGTAAGTGGAACATATGCACCCGCGAGCACCAATGTCATACTCCTTTACGTCCACCATGGTATTATATTTCAAAAAAAATCTATATCAGCGCGATGAATCAAAAGGCTAAATCGACAAGCCCATAGGTTTAAGCAGACGTTGCGGTGATCACAGATCGTCCTATCATCCTGGACTAGCGACCACCGATCGATTGGCGTTTGATTTGTACTGGAAACAGTGCGATGCCATCGTCTTGAAACGAGGCTAGCATACCCGCCAGGCCGCCGACGGTATCGTTCTCATTGGCCCACGGAAATACCGAGGCGGTTGAGCTTGTAAGGAAATTCATGCGTCATCCATTCAAAAAAAAGTAGAGTCCTAACCCTCGAATGTTATAGCAATTTGTATACTCCAGTATCAATTTGGTTATCCATGTTTTTTTACTCACCTTGTTACGGTTTTATTCACCGGACTTTGGTTCAATTATACAGCGTGGAGACAGGGTGAAGGTCTTGAACTGTTCATCAGATTAGGGGGGGTTCAGATTCACCCAAGGTCCAATGGTAGGGATTATCTCAATTAAATAATAGAATGAACACAATGAAAGCATCATCAACATCAACATCATCGAAACATACCCGACTGATTTCGGAACATATCTTGGTGTGGTTTTGAACCTTACTGACAGAAGTCGAAGTTAGGTAGGATTCCTATCCCTATCATCGCGAACCCGTACATGTCAGTAGTGTCCTAGTGTACAATACCATTAACTCAAACTTACTCACGGGTAGTATCGGATTAGATCGGAGGTCATGAACCCATGAGTATGGTGACTTTCTCAACGATGTCGACCAGCTTGCAGTCTAATCCTTTCACGGATGTTATACAACCCACGCCCTCTTGCCCTGAGCCCTAGAAAAGTTGAGGTATTGCGTCGGGATTGTAGAGTTAATACCAAATGGTCCTGGACCTAAGGTGAAAAGTCAAAAGAAATTCTACCGTTCGGATTTGGTTCGGGTGGGAAAATCCGGTGAGCTTGAGGGTATGGGTGTTTTGTTCAACTTTCTATCTTTCCAATTGCTCTGTCTGGGGCAGAATTTCTAAGCTGTAAGGAAGCCGTAAATTATGACGAAAGCGAAGAATTTCCCAAGGAATGCGAGTGAATGATTACTCACATTTCAATGCGTACCTTGAGCATGTTCTCACAACAGTGTGTATAAAGCACACACGGTATGTAATGGTTCAATTGAATACTCGGCGTACTTCAGATCATACGTTAGAGTTTCCGTTAACCTTGGATAATGATAATGATAGAACTGAACGGATTCTTGTAAGCATCCTAATAATAATCTGGTGCTATGTGCATGTACAGGATCATGAGTAAGCGAATACGGGATGAAAAATAACGGTTCATCTCACCTGTCTGCGAAGCCACCCCCGTACTGATTGACATTGCTGAAACCGCGAATGCGATGCATGCATATGACAGAATGGCGCATGCACAGTATGTGTTCTGAATCATCCATACTGTAAATCGGAGGAATGAGAGTTCTCGATTCAAACTTCACAGCAACGCGAAGTGAAATCGTAGCGCCCTTTCAAATTCTAAAACTCTGTAATCTGCTCATAAAGCAAGGCATACTGTTGATAGACATGAACTGGACCTATTCAACGCTGTTTGATGACGAAGAAAGGTCCAGGTTTGAGCTAAGTTTCGAAAAAGTCAGTAGATGGTGTGTAGGAAGAAAGGTTCAAAGGGTGGAGGCATATCGTAGCTGATAATCAGATGTACCGTAACCATAATTATAGCTATAGTCTGCAACATTGGTATAAACGGTTGGGGACCAGTGGCCAAGGGTTCGGGAATAGGGATTTTGTATACCGACCTTGCCGACTAATTGGCGGGGATCAATGTAGACTGTACTATATAGAAGGGGTTAAAAGGATTTGCACTTGAAGGGGGAAACACATATTCCGGTTGCTTTTTCGGCAACTTTCAACGACTCTCAGAAAGAGGAAATCATCTCGAGACTTCGGTGTGACTTCCGGTGTATGACATAGTTTACTTACTTGAGACGTCAAATATAATGTGGAAGAAAGTTGACGAGAATTGGAGGACCTGTTTCGGAAGTACTTGAGGATTTTGGGGAGGAGCAAGATTCCAACAAGCGATCTGACTTTGAGAAGACGCTGCGAGAGTGTCGGCCTGCTGAGCGTTGGACAGAGTGGCCACGGCATGTTCAAATGGAAGTGAAGACTTTACAATGGAAGTTGGCAGTCAGGACAACCATTCCGAACATAAGCCATCCATTCGACAGAATGACACCATCCAATATCCATGCCTTCGGCAACGACCTATGTTTCGTTACACAGTAACTGAGTAAGGATGGATTCATCATTCTTGGAATGTCGAGTCTCGAAGGAACAACTTACATACTTATGTACAAGTGATTGGCGACAATTGGACCCAACTAAAGTCGAATGGTGATATCAGGCTGTTCTGTAAGGAAAGAAAGAAGGCGAATTGAATATTGAGAAGGGGCCCGAAAGGAATCTGAAACTGACCGTCAGTGGCAACTTTGAATTCGGAATTCAATTAGTGCGATATCATTTGTGGGTTGTGGGGAGGACCACATGTATACAAACCTTCCCCTGGTAATGATGCGCTTAGTCTAAGTGTTATGGTCGCACGATGATGGCCTGAACGATTATAACACCCAACTGACCTGTATAATCAATCACACTTAAGAAGTTGCTCGGGGAAAAGCGATTATGTCGAAAAGGCTACATGATAAATATCGATAGATGCATTATCACTCTTCGAGCTGGAGTACTTATTGAACCAAGTCCGAGAGTTCGTCCACAGTCCGTATCATAGATCCGTCACACCGAACGGTTTAATTGTACCGCGTATTATGCCAAGATGGCTGATCCCGTGGCCACCGAGCATTCGCAGACAGACACGACAACTTGATTCCATTAAAGTCCGAACAATGGACACTCGCTTGAATGACTTTCAATGGATAGTTTGATCTACCATGCTCCACTGCTATCATCAATGGAAGAAGATTTATATGTAGATCGAGAGTTGTTAACGTTGTCAATGTCAATGAAATCCAAATCTCACAATTGACGGGCAGAACAGACTCAGAGGATTCGAGACCCTGAAGAGTTTGAAAGGGCTGGATGATTAATGGGAAGCGAAAGAAATGTATTTAGCAATCCAAGTACGTTAGACGTACCCACAATAGCAATCATGGCAATCGTATACTGGATTAGACCTCTACCAAAAGCGGAAAAGACTATTCGTTTCAGCCGTAGACTTTCGAGTCTAGACAGCTGGTATGCAAGCTGTGAAGTACAGTACAATGCCGACGTCGGGGGAAGCTTGAAGAAGAGATTTGAGAATCAGAGTATGGTTGGAACTTGGAACGCTCTAGGTAAACATCATGAGCGTCAAAGATCCTGAAACCACAACAAGCACAAGGTACAAGTGGAGCCACCCTTTGGCCCTTCGAAAGGAGTCGGCCAGGATAGCAGATTTATCCTTCAACGTTGGTGATGAACACGGTGAATCTTGCACTGCATTTGTGTGTATCCTGTAACGACGGAGGTTGTATCATGATAGGCGACAGGATATATTGGATTATACTGTTAAGGATGTAGACTCGAAAGACAAAGAAAGTACCGACGAGATGGAACTGTGTTCGTGAGAGTTTCATAGAAAGGGACATAGAGAGGCGCATGTTGATTGTGAAGATCCGTGTTGTCTATTTGGTTCCTTCGTAAGTCGCAACCATCATCTCATCGTAAAGTCCCGCTGTGAGATGGGAGCTAGGGGGAGGAAGAGCGAGGATACAACCCCAAGGGATCACTGAGGACCGTACATATCACATGTAAGCGGCGCACGAAATGTCCTTCAAAGGTAGAGGTGTTGTTGTACGACCCAAATTGTCGGACTCTATCGTCAGTTGATGATGCAGGGTTGAAGATTGTCAACACCGCAGTGCTGCACAAGATGTTTTGCCGGATCCCAAAACGCACGAGATAGAAGGCATGAGAAGGTATTGATAGACAAGAACATTCTGAATTGCATATCCTGTCCAAAGGTGTTCGCACTTGTCGTTAGATGATCACAGAATTCCGAGAGCGGATGGATTTGATTGAGGTCCCGACTTGATGTACCAACGTACATAGACAGACACCGCAGCCAAGATAGGAGGTCCAAGAGTCAGCTGAACACTAGGATTTCAACATTGGCGACGAGGAAGATAATGATTGGTCGGCTGGACAGTTTAGGTCCATATTATGAAACAAGAATAAGGAAGCATGAAGCAAGATGATTCGTTTTTTTCAGACACGACGCGAAGTCCAAGCGGAGGCCAAGTCAAAAAGGTACGCCACGGTTGAACCAAGTAGTGGAATGTATTTAGGGAAGATCGCGTAAGTTGAAATTTTCATGTCGCGACGCGTCAGCGAACAGTATTGAGGATCAGATGCAATCAACGGAGCAAGAGGACCCTAGTCAATCTGAACTAGATGTATGTGGAGGTGTTCTCCTCGGGGCTTGCCTCTTCCGAGCTGCTGAGAGTTCATCCGGGCCATAAGTAAGATGAGAGACGGTCGAGGGCGGGAATCCGTCCATATGTTATGGAGAAGAGACTTACAATGAGGCAAATCCGCAGTGAAGAAGAGTAGTGTTGTTGATGACTGAGTGAACCAGTTGCCTGAGATAGGTGGCATCGGGCTTGCGCGATTGCCAATCCTATTCAATGTCACCGCCTAGTCCGAGGAAGACCATGCGCAACTGCGGGAATAGAGTGCTTTGAATTCGGAAAAGGTAGATCCGAATTGAATTCATGAAACGATGTCTAAAAGAGAGTATGATCGGGTGAGCAGACGACAAACCACACAGGATTATGAAGTTGCAATGGGAACTCACCACGTCGGACTTTGGCAATGAAGGCATGACCCTTGAGCTCATAGGCTATTGAAGGGTATTTGGAAAACCATCGAGGGTGGATTATAACGAGTAAGAACCCCGGAAGGAGTAACAGTAATCGAGACGGAACGGCGCAGGAAACGGGTGTACGGGTTTTGCAAATGAACTCCGAGATTGAGCTAAGCTACAGTAGACACGCTTCTCGCTGTGTACGTCCATGGAGTTTGAATCTGAAAGAATGACTGTCGGTGACTTGGTTATTTGTCTGAACATACGCGTACCTTCGAAAGAGCATTAGATGATCCATCCATGAAGAACAAGAAAGTTCGGGCACATACGACAACCTTCTATGGGACATCTCGCTATTGGTAATCCTCCGACTATGCTGATGACGGTTTACACCTGTGGGGGAGTTGGAGGGACAGAGAACCTTGCACAGGAACTTTCGTCTTGGTAAAGCGGCCGCGAAGCAGGGCGAGATGCTGGTGCGAGAGTACAATGGGAGGCAGTGTTCGCTGACTGGCGCCTGTTTACATCGTGGCTCGGCTCTCGGTTCGGCAATCTGTGGGTATACGGCGGGTTCCGGGTCGGAATCTGCCGCCATGTGAATGCCCAATTTGAATACTGTTGTCGAAATCAAAGCTGTGGAGGAGTAGCCACAAACAAACGACTGAACAACTCGTGCAATCAATGCCTCTGCAAAGAGTGTTGTGCGATGTCAACGCTTCGCCATAGGAGCTAGGGGCCACTTTGTGGGCGAGAATTCGCCTTCAAACGGTGGCCATGGTCCAGTAGCAGAGGTGTGTGCGCATCGAGGGACCATTTCGATCGTGAACTGTACCGCCGGGTGGCCAGTATGAGCCAGACTAAGTGCGGATAGGACTGATTGAGAGCAGCAGGACTTGATCGACGCTAACCTGAAGAGCGCAAAATGCGTCCTTTCCGAGACAGAGACATGGATGGTTGACTTGGTGGACAGTTCATATGGGGATCAGGCACTATATTGTGATGCGCCTCACTGTAAGGAGATGTTCAGAAATCAGACGTAGATTCTAGCGTGTTGCTTGGATTACTTAGCAGCGTTGATAAGATCAAAGACAGGCCTGAGTTGTCTGCCTTAGCCTACCAACGAGCAGAGCTGCTGATTCGGCGTGTTCGATCCGAGCGATTGCTGCAGCCGTAGCCGGTCCTGGCGTCGTGCTAGCTTGCGTGGGCACTGTGTGCATTATCCTCTCCCCGACAGCGACACGCCAGCTTTGTGAGGCGCATGCAGTGCCTTCGCAGCAGTGGGACGGATTGAGCTCGGAGGAAAGGAATGGCGGGTGCCGAGGCCAGCTCGGTACCGTGAGAACCGGTGTGATCGTGTGGACGCTGTTTGGTCCTGTTTGGCTGGTCCCAGGGACGTGTCCAGTCTCTCAGCGCCTCGTAGCCACGAGCTTGCCTGTATATTACCCGGTGCTCCTCATCCTTCAACTTTCACTCACTCTTCCCCCGAACCCGCTTTCATCGTCGCGCACAGCGTCGAGCATTCGCTCTCTTTCTTTCTCGGGTTATAGACTTATCTTCTGCACGACCAACGTCCAAAACGTCTACTCCATTCCAAAACAAACCGCCGCTTTGCGACAACTCGAACTCAAGTAACACACTGGATTACACATCTTTCGACGCAATGGCGGCAGCTCAGCCAATTGCTCTCCCCGTTAATTCTAACGATAATGACTTCCTTATGGCCTCTGGTTCCCTCCCTGGCCAGAACGGTTCCTTCACACCCGCGTCCTACACTCGTCGCATATTTGGCTCCCCTGCATCGTTTCGAGCAGGCTCGTTCGGGAGTCGTTTCTATCCTGGCATGTCCCCTGGTCAACTCCTGGGGCCCTTAGAGTATGTTTACTCTCCGCAACAACCTGTGGCGTCGTCTGACCATCCTCCGTTCTCACACAGTCCCAACGACTTCCGCTTTGGAAAGGTGTCCTCTTCAATAGAAAGCGACCGAGGATCTATTATTAATGCCCTTAACGTCTTTGACCGTCAAGACGAGCTCGTGAGTTATTTCAATATTTCTCCGTGTCGAGAAATAGCTAACAATTTCATCATCATTAGTGCCGTGACTACCAATGTTGTGGTGTGAATCTCACGGATATGCATGCACTCGTTGATCACTTCGAGGAGTGTCATGTTGTTGTCGTGGACCCAAACGCATCACAGCCCGCTTACCGAACTGTGCAAGCTGCTGTGGCCGGTCCTCCCAACCCGTACTTCCCTGAAGGACAAGTTCCCCAAGCTTACAACCAGGGATCGTTCGACCCGGACGATATGGAACTCGACGCTGACAATCACGCTGGCGTGTCTTCAGGTTCCTCTTCACCACCTGACACCCCCATTTCGACGCCACTATCATCCTATCCAGTAACTACCCCCCTTGTCGTTCCAAACGGAGCGTCTGGTTCGCGACCTCCGCCCATCTCCGCGTTCGATACTACCACGGTACTCCCATCCCGCTCTGGGCATACCATCTCTGTCGGCTTCCCTTCGATTCGTTCAGGTCCCATGGCACCTCCTCGAGCTGAAGACGCCTTCAATGCTTACGCCGGTTACTCAGATTACTCATCTCTGCTACCGGGTACAGTCTCAAACGTCCAGGCGCCTTCTGGTCCAGTAGAGGATCAAGGGCCGTTCAACACAAGCCCTTACAGTCGCAATGGTTGTGTTCCTCCCGCGTTGCTACTGAACAGCAACGCGGGCACTCCAGCGAGCACTCCAGGTCCATCACGTGTCGCATCACCTACTGAAGGCGCTGGCGGTATGCCTCCCAATGTTGGTTCCTCAACAACGCCTCCTCCATCTGCTTCAAACCTAAGTGGTGCTCAAACAGCTCGCGCAAGCACTACTTTATCTCGACCTGCCACATCACTGCTCCTGTCGAAACCCTTCAAGTGCCCTAAGCCCAATTGCAACAAGTCGTACAAGCAAGCCAACGGTTTGAAGTATCACATGACCCATGGCTCTTGCAATTTCGCTCCACCCAAAGACTTGGAGCATCTTCAAGCTCTTCTTGCTTCGAAGCGGAGTCAAAAGGCTGAGGGTGACGAACCAATCAGTGATGCAGAGTTGCGGGAGGTCGAGAAGGAAGCCGAGAGACGGTTGCGTCCATACGCCTGTGGTGTCGGAGATTGTCAACGTCGGTACAAGAACATGAACGGTCTCCGTAAGTTATCCACCTGTACTTTCAATGCTTGATTAATTGCTAACTTGTATTTTGTCTCCAGGGTACCACTACCAGCATTCAGGTGATCATGGCGCCATTGGTCTTGCCCTGCTTGCTAGTGGTCAACATGAGTGCCTTCAACATACACGATCACACTCCCGACATGTCACCCCCGCGACGTCGAATGCTCCATCAAGGAATTCATCGCCTCAGTCGACGCCAGCCATGTCTCAAGCTCAAGCGGCTCAACCACCGTCGAACTATAGTCCTGTGATGGCTGCACCTCCATCATATCAGTCGCAGTCGATGATCCCGCCTTCGTATAGCTCACAGCCTCAACATCAAATGAACATCCAACCTCAACATCCTCAGCAGATGTCTTACTCTTTGCAACCCATGTCGCAATGACCAGTCAAGTTGTATGGATGTCTTTGATGTGTATCGACGGCGGTGATTGTAATTTCGTTTTCAGTCCCGCGCGACTCTCATTTTCAGTAGCCATTCATTGATTGGCCTTTTTGCATCTTATTTGGACGGTATCTGTCTCCGCCGATGTCTCGCTTCTGGACTTACTTTCTACTCTCCGTAATTCTCAACCACGGCTGTGGTCCTCGTGTCTCTTCTCTCTGGGCATGCGGTCGGACGGATACCCGTACCAAAAGTAAATCGGTTTCGCTCTTAGTCTTTAGTACATAATCTCCTCTCATCGTCTCATGATTTTGTTGTCGTTTTAGTATTACTACATATCCATATCGTCACGACCTTTGTCCATACTTGTATTCATTATCTTGTTTCTTCTTGTTACCTCCCCATCATCTCCACATTCCTGTCTGTTCACTCTCACCCCCATCGACATCACACATTTATTTGTCGAGAAACAAATTCGATCGTCGTCGGAGCCTTGTCTTTGCTGGGATGTATCTGCTGGGTTCACTTACCTCCCCTACCTCCCTTAACCACCACGCTCGCCATGAATATTCGTCCTCGCTGTATGTTTCTTCTTCCCTTTCCCTCGTTTTCTCTCTGCTTTAATACTTGTGCTGTACATAATGTAAACGTACAGCCTTTCCCTTTTCCCCTGACCTCATCTTTGACTCAACTCGTCGCTTTCTTCTCATCCATCCTCACAATTATCATTACAAAAAGTATAATCCTCCGTTTCCCGTTGTACCTACTTAGAGTGTTCTTTTTTTCTTTTTCGTTTACGGTTCTTTCGTCACGGCCTCCTGTTATCCTTCTTGACGTTTTTTTCTTAGGGCCTTTGCTCTTTATATTCACGCATTTGAACGTGAATTGTAGACACGGTACATATACGTACTATACGAAAAGTACTTAGCATTATCACGATTACAAAGAGGTTTACATGCATTGGCTCGTTGAGTGTGTGACTACTCGAACAAAACATGATTTGGAGTGTTGGTGGTGTAGATTGTGGTTGTATTGAAGTAACAGGAATACCAGGAATGACCCACTTGAGGATGAAAACTGAGCCTGGTCGCAGAAATTACGACGTCTGAGCCCGCTTTGAATGCGTGATGGACACAAGTCCGGGAATAGTGTCGTAAATAGGTACTTCAAGTTGGAAGAGTGGACCCTGGGACTGTATTGAGTAGATTCGAAGTTCGAGCTTGGGAACAGAAGCGGTCCAAACGTTCGACGTTCAAGAGCGCGAGAGGTCCTGGGACAGCCGTCTCTGAAAGACATCCAAGAAAGTATGGTATATATCTAGCGGTCCGCGTCAGTTTCATCTTGGAAGTTCTTCAGATCCATGCATATTGTACGTGGTCTTTCCTGTCAAACAGATCGGAAATCCATTTCGCACAAAACGTCTAAGGTGTTTCTAATGCGCAAGTTAGTATTCGAATACTTTGTAAGTACTCGACGATGATTGGATTTTTGGTATTGGGGGATGTAACGTACCTACAGCATGGCGCATTGAGGGGACATTGTATGAATTATGACGTACGAATTCCTGGACACGAGTTCCTGTTGAGTTTACATTGTTTTGATAGGAGGAAGGGTTGCTTTCTGAACATCTTTACATGTCGCCGGTCAGATGTGATTGTATGGTATGGTATGGTATCATACCGTGCTTTTGTAAGATGTCCATGACGATAGAATTATAATTCTAACTTCTATCTGTATAAAACAACACATGCATGTTGTACGAGTTGAAATATGAACGGGAAACGGGAGTACGAACCGAGGGGAATATGACACCACTGACACGAGTCTTGCAAGGCTATCAATTATCAGGACCAATTCGCCACAAATATGCAGGATGATCGAAGGTCGATGGATGTGTGTTGAGTATCTGATTTTAGATTCGTGGGAGTACTACTATACCCCAAGATAAAGACGCAACCTTGATAACGTATAAGGAGAGTAAACGATGAGTAGACAGAGTGATTCCTGGAAACTCACTGCATTCATAGATCAAGAAACAACACATCTAGATCCTCATCCATGTTCACGATGTCAACAAATACAGAGTTTGCCTTTAGGTACCGAACCTTGAAACCCTTGGTCGTTCGAACACGAGTCTCGCATGCATAATCGATGATGTAGCCTCTTTCTACTTGCCGGTATACAAACAAAGAATCTTGAAGCGAAGGCGAGCTGATCATTGATACGATTGATAACATGGGTATTGTTTCCTTGATTCCTTGCCATCGTAGCCTCACTTGGTTTCATATTTCCAACGAAAGGAACCTGCTATAACCATAGTGGGTTGTATTCCCTGCCACATTGTATTGCTTGTATGGACCGACAAACCGAACGAGATGCATCAATGCAACTGCCCAGTCAACGCGTGTTATGAAGCGTTGAGTAAGTACCAGAGACATGACGACTGAGACCTGCGTTGGTACACGGTACATAGACACTGAAGTCTGGGAGACCAACATGATGTCAAAGAAGGCAATCACATGTTGTGGAGATGGTGATGTACCGCATACGCGCCCTGTTGCCATTTCTGAGTATTTGGTTGTGGAGGGATGCACATGTAGCGTAGAAGAAGCGGGGCGAGCACGAGCGCTGCGGAACCACACACAAGTGAAGGAATTCAGGAACGAATGACGACGAACCCGAGTCAATTTGAAAGCGGTGTAGAGCTTTGTTGTCGTATGTTGAACGTTGAACGTTCAGGTCGTCGGGGTCAGTATACTTTCTTCTGCGCAGCCCTGAGTTGCTTGGCCGCGATTCGAACGTGGATACCATGGCAAAGTAGAAGGAGCGACCTGAGCGTGTTTGAAAGTACGAGTGCACGGAGGTGAGGTGGGTTGGGCGCCGTCTCCAACTCGAAAGGATGCCGTTTGTGTCCTGAGGTACGGGTCGGGGCTCGACGAGGTTACTCCGAGCCTTTCATTAATACATGTGCCAAGGTTTGAGAAATACGACAAAGATATTGGTTTGGGAATACACCAGATTGAGCCTGTGAAGCAATTCATATTTGAGACGGAGAAAAGGCGGTATTATCGTATACTTAACTAGTCCTCCTTCTTGGAGCCAGGTTGGACGAGCAAGTGATCGGATGTCTGATATAGCACCAGCAAAAGAACGACGTGCTGCGGGATGTTTGATATATACGTTAACGACACCAAGCGTGGTTGAACCTTTGTACCCTTCTATGCTGTGTGAGGAATAGACTTCTGACTAAGAATTATGCCATCGGAATAGTGTTAATCCGACGAAGGATAGAAGAATGCAACAAGTACTACCAGTTGACGGGTGATTTGTATTGAAGAGGGTTTCCGATGATATCGTGCGTTGACCAGTATAATCAGGACGAAACAGTAACGCTTCGTGTCCGGAAATATGCAATAAGAGGCTAGGTAACTCACGGGGAGGCATTCTGGGAGATACCATATTGAACAACCACGGTAACGCCACTACCATTGAATTCGGTTGGGGCATTAAAGAGTGATACTGCGGAAGGAGGGTCCAAATTATGCCCACCGGACTTTGAGACTTGCGTGCAGGGCCAATCCTTCGAGAACAAATCATCGGAGGGCTGGTCTGTGCCGTCTGTGGGCTACGAAAATTAGAGATTCTGTAAAAAGTATTGACTATGAAGAGAAGATGAACACTCGCACTTATCCTATGGAGCTTTTGTACCCCGAAATACAGAACAGGTCCAATTGCAACTCACGAAGAGACAGAATAATAAATGAACCCGAATTATGTTGAATGCCGCAGATGCTGATCATTTCAATGGGGTATTGGATGGAAGTCATCAGAGAGTATTCAGACAGATGGCAACTTGACTTTCGCGATGATGTGCAGGGTCAAAATGGATCCTCTAGTCGCAAGAACGTAACGTCGGAGGTTCGGTGTCCTAGTAAGCTACAAGATTATCAAGAAGCACTAGTAAAGCTACAGGAACTTTGAGCCGAATGAATGCAGGAAGACAAAATGAATAGTACAGTACTCACAATCCTCCTCCCAGAGCTTATGTGCTTGAATTCAGTTACTAATACTAGTTCTTCGGTGAAAACGTAGATTTAACTGGAAAATTTTGGCTATCCGCAGCAAAGTACTGCGGTATATGTGGAGATAGTATGATGAGGTTTATAGACCAAGTAAAAAAAAATTGTTTGTGCACGTTGTATGCGTACAAACCTGTACAGCACAAAGAATGTGAATTCACGGAGTCGTAATTTCGGACTTTGCCGAAAGGCGTCGGTGTTGCCTTTTCGAGAGGGCATGCGCTTATACTCTAGCGACTCTACTCTTCACTGTCAAGCCGCATGGTGTATCCCCCTTGGGCCGCAGAAGGAGTGCAATTTATAGTTCAGGTATGAGCTCTATCAGAGAAGAGATTTTTTGAATTTGCTTGATTTTCAAGCAGTCAGAATGCGGTTCAAATATGAATGAAAAATCTCTGGTGGGCTTTTGAAAAAAATTAAATCTGTTATGACATGTAAGTCCCCCCCGTTCATCCAATCTATTTTCTGTCACTGATGAATTTACCTGAAGCATAGCAGTGTTGTAAGTCTTTAAAATCGCCAATGCACCGTGTTCTCCTTCTGCACCAAACTTTGATGGTATGTGGGAATATCTATGTGCCGATCCCCTCCACCAGTCCTCCACCAACAAAATGGTCTGGATCTCCATGTACCACTTGCGTCTACGGCGGACCACGTTCCAGCTAGCAACCAATTATTCTCACCTCTAGACTTATACGATGAGCGGGAAGGAGACCTGTAAATTCGTCCATAAATCAGTCACTGCACGTATAGACGACCGTGCGGCTAGAACATACGATTGAACAAGGTTAGCCAGAAAGACTAGCACTAATTCTAGATATCTTCAGAATTGGTAGGGAATTTGTGCCCCTACTATTCGACGAAAGGAGGTCTGGTCTACTATGCGATCTATCTCCGATCGAGGTCTACTAAAGGGAAGATTGCCTACGATGAAACATTCTAGCCTCCTACCGTCTCAGTCTCCCTCCCTCCAAAGAAAGGGAAGATTCGGATAGTAGAGTCACAATCTATGTGAGATACTATTGGACGTTGGACGTGGACGGTCGAGTCAATATTTACATAGAATCATTCACCACGTTGAAGTACTCGTTCATTAGTAAAATACAATAGTGTATGTTTAAATATTATTTACGCTCAGCAGCCATTCTAGAGTAAGTGTCTCAAAAAGTAGACTCAAGGATTTTCCGCTGGGGTGTGCTCAAGCCTCGAGTACGGACTACCCAATCTCGCGTGCGACCTAATTCGATCTCCGCAAGAGTTGAAACGCGTGTTGCACGTGATGTAGAGTTTGATATTGGTTTTCGGCTACATGATGAATTCGGAATCTCTCAATCAGTTGCGCTCTACCGCCTCCCGATTTCACTCAACTTTCACTCTCATCCTCTAAGCATCATCCGAGAGCAACTGTTGTTTTTCTCCTCTAATTCTACAAAATACAGGTATTTTCTCAGTAAATCTCGACTGTCTTGGCGAAAGTCTTCGGCCAATTATGGGAAATCAAATCATGCCGAGGAAGAAGCTCACGCTATTTTTGCCTCACATCATGGGGACTCGCGAGATATGATGTTTTCTTGTCTTGTGAGTTGAGGTGTGCAGATTGCTGTCTCTTGTTACCATCTGTCATCTCGTCCTTCTTTAAACATCGACGACTGGAACGACTTGTTCAACGACGTTCACTACGATAATGGCCAGCAGGAGCAGGACAACTTATGAGGCAGGCACACCTAATCTCTCGACGTTCAATTCCGCATCGCTATCCAGGGAGGCCTTATCCCCTACCCTTCAATCCCCTTCTGAGCCATTCTTGACACCTATCCTTAAGCCTCAGACTGTAGTACGGTCGAGAGTACCGTTACCTGTTCCCAGTGGAGTTAAGAATGTGTTTAGAAGAACTCAGGAAACATTGGCGAACAATACTGGCATGCTACTCATTGCAGCATCTCAGGCATTCTTCTCTCTCATGAATGTTGCGGTCAAGAAACTGAACAGTTTAGATGAGCCTGTCCCCCCATTTGAGGTATGCCGCTATTTACTTTCTGTGTAGCATTCTCCTCTGATTCCACTTTATCCTCCAGTTGATTCTTGTTCGAATGGTAAGTATACATACGTCTCTCAGGAATGATACACGGAACTCAGGCATGCTGCATGCAGGGAATTACATGGATATGTTGCGTTTCATACATGTAAGTTCATGAAAGCGACCACCCTGTGTCGGGACTTATGGGTCGTGTGTTCATAGGTTCATCATGAAAGTCCCCGATCCTTTCCTCGGACCGAAGGGCGTTAGACTTCTT
The DNA here is from genome assembly GCA_022606235.1 of Abortiporus biennis. Classification (NCBI taxonomy): domain Eukaryota; kingdom Fungi; phylum Basidiomycota; class Agaricomycetes; order Polyporales; family Podoscyphaceae; genus Abortiporus; species Abortiporus biennis. The sequence goes on from JABYQP010000011.1 coordinate 778,713, forward strand.
CTGGTTACTCGCGGATTCGTAGGGTGAGTAACCCTCCATGTCCTTCGTAAAGAGTGTCATCTGAGGAATCTGTGGTCTACAGGTTCTTCGGTCTATTTGGAGTTTATTACTCCTTACAGTATCTCTCGTTGTCTGATGCAACTGTTCTCACTTTCCTTGCGCCCATGTGTACAGTGTTTACTGGCGCTATCTTTCTCAAGGAAGGGTTCGCAATCAGAGAGGCTTTGGCTGGATGTGAGTCCGAATCTCTCTTCGTCCGGTTATACCTTCGGATTCTTGTTTTGAATGGAATGAGGCTAACGTCTCATCATCTGATTGTCTCTAGTATGCGCTCTTGTTGGTGTGATACTGATAGCACGACCGGAGTCTATCTTCGGCCGAGCTGCACACGATGACATACCTTTGAACCATCCAGTTGAAGGAGTAGACCTTGATCTCCATATGGGTCCAGTTGTCACCCCTGCTCAAAGGGTTGGCGCGGTTGGGTTTGTACATTTCTTTATCACCGATCGAATTATAACTTACTTATCTCATTCAGAGTGGCCTTGCTAGGTGTTTTGGGTGCAACTGGTGCTTGTAAGTCCTATTTATATTCTTGGGAAGAATGTTTGACGGTAACGGTGCTTGTTTGTTACAGATACGACTATACGAGCAATCGGTAAACGAGCACATCCATTGCATAATCTTGTCTCTTTCTCTTCACAATGCGTCATTGTGTCCACTATTGCGTGAGCTCTATTTGACTTTCCCGAATGACCCTTCTACTCAATACTCAATACGCGCCGTTTTCAGAATATTTGTCACGCATACACAAATAATTATTCCTACACGACTTTCATGGTTGCTTATGTTACTTATGATCGGTATATTTGGGTTCATTGCCCAAGTATTACTTACGATGGGTCTACAAAGAGAGACAGCTGGTAGAGGGACCATGGCTGTCTATGTTCAAGTGAGACAATTTCCTATCTGAACGACAACGTCGAAGTTGTATTGACTTACTTCATTATAGATAATCTTCGCTACTGCTTTTGAGAAGATATTTTTCCACTCGTCGCCCTCGCCATTATCAATTCTTGGCACAGTCATTATTATGACTGCAGCAGTATACGTTGCTGTATGTTATGTTTCTTTTGAACTCTTAATCCCGTCTTGCTAAATAGCGGCTATCTCTACCTCTAGGTAACCAAACAAAAGGCGGCGCCTAAAACAACATCTGGGAATGCAGAAGATATCTCACTAGAGGAAGGATTGCTTTCTCATCAGAACGGTCGAGAGGATGATGATGAAGATGATTTGGGTAGTTCGGCGAGTACGACTTCTGTCACTACAGATGATACTATCGTCGAAAATGAGGAGAAGACCAAAGGGGATGTTGATGTGGACGTGAAGACTGTCGGAGAAGAAAGGAAACAGTAGGGGCTCAGATATAATGCTATCAGAGTCGTTCTATTACTTGACATTTGTGAATCTGATGAGTTTGACTTTATCCATCCTTTTCTGCTTGTTTTCTTGTCGTTCTGTTTTACTAGAATAATTTGTTATAGATGTTTGAACAAACATTCACTGGCACATATTGCTCATCGCAGAGTTTCACAGTATATTCACCAACGGGAACCAGTAGATTGCAAAGGACAAATCGTCATGGTAAGTTTCATAAATACGCATTGCAGGTCCATGCGTACAATAAGAATAGGAAAAATACTGTCATGGGTAAGATGAATCATATTCAAGTTCTGGAGGAGAAAGTTGGAGATAGATATCGATGATCACGCATATGTCATGATGCTACAAACATGGTTGAATTTTTGTTTTTATTATACTAATACTGGTAGCAATCGCGAGTTGTTATTCTGGAAGAAGTGTGAAATAATTTGAAGGCTCGATGTAACAGTAAACTGTCAAAGCATCATACTGCGGCACTGATCTAGATTCTACACTGTCGAAAATACAACTCCTTGAGTCTCTTCCTTTAGAATCTAGATTGATATGTACTCTGCAGACTATATTGTAAAAACTATAGCGTCAATGGAATTCTTCAAATTGTCCAAGATTTTCAGATTCGGGCAGTCAGATCGGCTGCACGAGTCCGGTCGGGAATTTTGATAACAAAAATCATGCGTAAAAATCACATTGCTCGTAGGCTTGTGAATCAACTCCATCTCTGCACGAGCCTTCCAACTGTTCCAAAAATCCCAGCAAGTGCATTTCGGTGGGGGTGGTCTCTTTCCATCGCGTGACTTGACGGCGTGAGTGGAGGAAATGTTTGGATAAGTGTCCTCGCTGCCTCGCTTCTTCTTCTATGCATCGTTATAAGTCGATGATAATAGTACGCCGACATGGTCTTCATGTCCTCCATAAGGGGCTGGGTTGAGAGCTCGAGATTGAGAGTATGTTGAGATGCAACCTTAGCCTCATCCTCAAAGTTGTAGCTCGCAGCCAGAGCGTATACTTTCATTGGGTTCACTTTGAGGAAAGCGGGTTTTAAGAGAACGCGGCGCAAGACAACCACAGCAGCTTGCATTTCAAATTTGAGAGCTGCTTCTAGGACAGGACGAAGAGTGACGAGAGTGTCGAATATGGGATCGGGTATACTGGGATAGATAATCCGAAGGAGAGGATCGATTGTATCTGCTGGTTCTGATACGTCTACCACAGGCAAATTCGTCTTCGGGGCTTTCTTTGGCAAATCAGGTAAGGTGAACATGGTCTCGAAGAACGACGACGAGAGACTGAGGATGAATTTATGAACCCTGAAGTCGACTTTGTTTGGAGCGCTCGAACGAATGATCACGTCGGCGTTGGGGTAGTTGAAAGTCTCGGATGTGGTAATGGTGGTCGACTCGGATTCCATGGTGTATGTGAGGGGCTTGAAAGGAAGCTGACCTCTTAGACCTGTTTCGACCTTCACATTAAATAGGTCCAGTGGTGGCGAAGGGGGATTAGAGTCTACAATGATTGATAAAATTCAGAGACATTAGCCATATTCTTGCAACGATGATCAATGAACCTCTCACATCGAACTCACCTGATCCAAGCACTGCGCACGATTGTATCTATTTAGGGGCAGGAGGCGTATCTTCGATTGACTGATAGAAGAAAGGATGGTACTGATGTAGAATAAATGCAGCGTAGTACCTCCTGTTTCGACCTGCTGTACATGAGAAAAGAGAGGGTTCGACCCGTGGCGAGAACTTGAATTGCAGTCTTCCAATGCTCTACATGAGTCATGTCACGGCCCTACCATGATGTTAATGATAGCGCGAGCACCGAGATATGTTTCTTCTCCCTGAACAATGCAATCAGCATGCTTCAAACATCGCCTACTTGTAATAGTTTTTATCGAGACAACTTCGACAATATTCGGTAATGCCTTGAACTAAACTGCGCTGCGACTGCTGCAATAAGTACCTGCAGATTCAGAGCAATGTCACCTTGTCAGCGCTTGTTCTCATTGCACTCTGCAGACAACACAAAATCAATCATTAATAGACCGTAGAGACATATCTAAAACATACGTACATTTCTCTGCATTGGAGAAGACGAATTCGCGCCATTTTGACCGAAACTGGAATAAAATGAGAATGAACGATACTGAACGCCATGAAATTCAAGAACAATGGTGGCCTGAGAAAGTGCCAAACAACGGTAAACTCAAAATCGGAGTGAGCTGTAGCCTGTAGAGTAGTGAAAAAATTACACATATTCGCAAAAAATCACCCGAATAATATCTTGTTCTCGCTCTATTAAATCTGCTGGGATACTGTCTCTCAAGCCCTCTCAAAGCTAGGACTCGCCGCTCGATCTCGACATGCACTCTGCTCAATCTGGAAGCTTTGAATCCAACTCAGATCTTTCGGTACTTGGAACTGATAACTACTCTTGCTGACGAAGGTTGCTGGGATTGCAGAGGGCCTTTGGATTGACCAAAGGTAGTCGTATTCGGTCTAAGATTGTACGGCGTTGCACACGGGACGAGTGAAAGGAGGTTCGTTCAAAGTCACGGGCGTTGCATATTTCGGTACGCAGTATAAATATTGGATTAGGTTCCAAACGAAGAGAAAGTCGTGTGGGATGTCGGGATTTTTCATGAAAAGTCGAAGAAATGAAGTACGTGCCCTCACGTTACTCTGCCGCGACAAAATCCCATACATTGGAAACATACGTATCCGTAACCATATAGGAGAGAAGCGGATTCCGATACGAGGTGAGAGGGTAATGCAGAATTATGGAGATATGTGGGGTTTGCTGATGTAGCAGGTCATGTTTACGATGGTGTTGAAAGGTTCTTACGAGGATAGGACATAGGGCGAATTCACGACTTCATCCGGCTACGAAGTCATGGTATTCATTGACAGATGACGCAGTAATGGTCAAGGGTAGATTGCAGGACATCATGAACACATCGGTATGGTGATACATTGCCTGAGGCGAGATTATTGGACCGATAGCTCCCCTGAACAGTGCGGAGAAGGCCAAAGCAGTACTGCGTGAGAAGAGTTTGGAGAACAAGCAGTTCTTGCCTATCCAGTGAAGCTGACTGGTCTGAATAATCTTAGGTAGACCGCCAAAAGCCATAGGAAAATGACACCTTGACAAGGTGCACAAGATCAAGAAGGTTTATCCGCAGACGATGTCTTTAGATCCGAGAAACAAGCCTCGGACAGAGCAAACAGGTAAATTCGTTTTGATTAGAGCAAAGGTCAGTGATTGAGATGTGTCATGTTTGAAAGCGAACTGACCATGAATTCTTACTGTGGAATACACCCCATATGAAGGGTAGTCATTCTGAGGAAGATAACGAACCTACTTGCTTGCTTGCAGGGATAATCAGGTCTCTGAGAAGGACCTGCCTCGATATCAGGTCTAGGTGCATACTCCAATGTAAGAAAATGTCAGTTCTCTCGTTATATTTTGCGCTCACCTCATGGATTGCTAGAAACAATGCTTCCCCACATTGGAAAAGTGCAGCCAGCGGCTAATTGGCCACTCTTCACATGTGACTTGGCTCAAGGGTGTCCTGATAAGGAAATCTCCAAGGCCAAAAGCCTACTGTGCCACTGTGTTCGAGGACGAAGAGAGGAGGCCCACCGAATTTGTTAGAAAGTTTGCAGCATTTGCGGTGACCATTGTCCAACGTGCCGCGTAATTTTTTGGCCGGAGGTGCGCGGACGCACCGGCGTTACCATCGCAAGTTCCCACGGTTGGCCTACATTTGGCCTGTGGCCTCTTTCTTGCGCTTTCCCTCTTCATTTGCACACTCACACCGACTGCAATCCCGCCTCTCATCTTCACCTCACATTTTAACATCATCATGGGATCTTTACCATCTCATTTGCGCCCTCGAGACCCCTCTAAATGGAAACCCACACCAGAGCAGGGGCAGCTTGACCGCGACCGCTATCCAGATCGCGATACCTTGCCAGACAATGTCAAGGCAAAGTTGGGCGAGGATATTGCGGCGCTCCGCGACCAACTTTGCGAAGCCTACCCCCACATCGCGCTGTCTGTACCGAAGCAAACAGCTGGTGTGGACACAAGCCGGGCAAGGGCGCCAGCTCACTGTGCACCAAGACGGACGACTGCGAACGTCTCACCGACACGTTTACGGAAGAGAATGCAGGGTATTTCTGTAGAGGGATGGGTCATCGTATGTACAGTTTGTTCACTCTGCGGATGATTGACTTACCTGGTGTTTGTGCGACGCTCAGATGCTTAACATCGACATAGAGGATTGTGAGACCCGGCTTGATATGCTGGATAAGTTGTTATCTAGTACGTGGGATTTGCCTGCTGTACGAAGGACCCATTCGCTGGCTCGTATCCTGTTCGAGGCGAATCTGTGCAAGAGGTTTGGAGAACCTACAGGAACGGCGAACGATCTTCTTTCCGTCGATCAGAAATTGAACATCTCGGGGCTCATAAAGAAGACGCTCATAATGGAATCGACGCAAACTCCTGCCAATCCGCCGCCACTGGAACCACCACCACCACCACCTCTGCCGCCTGCTCATCGCGACGACAAAGAGATTCCTGCCCGGCCACGAGTCCCGCTTCAACGGGAGCGGGCTGAGATCTGGAACCCAGTGACATTGGTTCCTTTCTCCGCAACGATAGAGAATCTTGACGCTGCCTATCAAGAGGCAATCCCTGCCCAAACCCCAACCGCGGTTGCAGATCGCGATCCTGCCCCCAGCAGCGGTCAAGATGGCGAGGCTGATGCTGATCGACCTCGAGCTCGTCCTCTCACCCGTCAGCCGATACTTCCTCGACACTTTGGTCAAAACACGTTAGTAACATGGGCAGCAGACGAAGGTATGTCGCGGACAGTTTGCTATGTCCATTCTTATTGACGGGTATTTGTACAGAAATGCCACAGCAGGTTGTCGATGAGCACAACAGGCCGCGTTATTGCATTCGATATACTCCTCGGCGAGGATACACGCCACCCACCCCTCCGCCTACTACCATCTTCGACATCACCGAATACATCCCTCTTGTTCGGAACGCACTACTGCCACCACTGTATTTTGACAGGAGGGGAGTCTATGTTGCGCGCAGTGTCACATCTTTCCAGGAGATGGTGTTAGACCTGGTTGATATACCATTGCCTGGTGACGACAGTCTCATAGGTACTAGCACTAGTGCGCGCAGGAATGCAATTGAAGAGAGATGGGAGCCTACCAATGCCGACGACAATGAATCGGACGAAGAGGAGGAGGAGATGGTAGGCGAATACGAATTCGATGAAGACGAGCTGGAAGAGTACCTCGGTGAATTCGGGGAGTTGCTCTACGTTGATGCTCACTGGCCTCTGCACCTAGCGAACCGTGCTGTCCGAGAACGGGAGCAGATTGTTCGGGAATTCGCTGATGTTCAGGAAGAGACCCACCGTTTGTTGGCTGAGGCTACTCTTCTGGAGGCGCAGGTGAAGCGACAGCAGGAGGTGACACGGGGCTTGTTGGGTCAAGCCACTGAGATGGCGGGGCCAGGATTCGGGGGCTTGGTGTCTGTGTTCCACACTGCGCTGGAGAAGGTGCAGGAGAAAGAACGGAGGATGCTTGCTCGTATCAGGGATGTGGAAACGCGTGCAGCTCTGAAAGATGCGAACGACGTTTTGGAAGATGCATGGGAGCCATTCGTACCTACTCTTGAGGAGGGTGACATTGAAGATCTAATGGATGTTGACGCAGCCGAGCCTGCATACTTCTCTGATGATGCTGAAGATGAGCATCCCGTACAGTAAGTTCTACTTCTCCTTCTTCGCGTCTTGTTTGTGAACCGTTTACTCTACAGTGCGCCCGGACCTGCCCCTTTCAGAGCTCCTCTCACGGAGGAGCAATTCGCAGCGCAGGCACGTTACTGGGAGGAGGGCGACCCTGAGTTGTCCCACGTCGATCTGTGAGTAACTCGAGCTCCTCTCGGACGAGACTGTTCACGTCCTAACCGACATATCCTTCATCTCCGCAGCGAAATTGATGCTCCCCTTGCATCCGAAGAAGAGCTTGCGGAGCAACAAGAATATGATGACCCCGCAGACAATTTAGGTTCCGAGGATGCGTGAGTCGTTTAATCCCCCTCGATGTCATATCTCAATGGCTAACTTTCAACCGTCATCCGCATAGTGTGTATGCTCCCGAAATCGAGGCTCGCCTCCCTGCGCTTTTCATGGCGAATGCACCCTCATCACCTCCTGTCCCCTCCCCTCAAGAGAACATACCATTTGTAACTCCTCCACGATCAGTCCGAAGGAATGCGGCTCTACTCTCTACCCCTCCGACACGCAATCCATCAACACCTCCTAGAAATGCTCACCGCAGCTCGGTGGCTGCAGGTCGTCGAAAGTTTGATGCTATCACGAACAGTGCACGACGAACTCGATCTCCACGAAAGCGAGCTGCTCCAGAGCCTGTATCGGAAGACTCTTCTGAAGTAGAACTCCCAAGAAGTGCAAAGAAGCGCAAGCTCGAAGAAGATACCGTGTTGTCTACTTTGAATTCAGACGTCCTCCCGAACCTCAGAAAGTACCGTCGCTCATCGGAGAGGAGACATTGATCATCTTGTTGATACGGGAGACTAGTAGTATGGAAAGAAATTGTGTATCTTGTAGGTTTGTATCGCATGCAGTAACTGTCTGCTTGTTGTTTCATTCTATCTGTATCTGTACCATCATTTTCTCTTCCTCTTGCACCGGACATTATACTCTTCTTTTTCGTCGAGGACTGTTAGATTTTTATCGCATCTTTTGTCACCCGTATACCTTCACAATCTAGATACTGCTGGCTATTTCGGGGCTATTTTTTTTTGTTTACAAACCGTTTCATTCATCTCATTACAGTTGGTGTTCTCTTTGCATTATCATCAATGCATCGTGTTTGCAATAGCTTTATAAATCTCGACTGGCTAGTAGATGTTCAGTGTATTTAAACAGATACTCCAAACATTAACATTATAGCTTGGCTTGCGTGTGCAATGAGACTAGTGTTGCACAATAGTTAGTCCTCGATTGTGTCTGGAAGAGCATCGATAATTCTTTTCAACTCGGCTACAGCTATACGCCATCCGCAGGAGGAATTTTCAACGGCACGGCATGTCCTCCAATGCACATTGATGAAATCCTCTATTAAGATGATGTGACTCGTGGGCCTATTTAACACCTCGATACGAGCAGCTGGTATCCAGGCTTCTTGAAAGTTCTCGACGCACGTCACGCAAGTACGACGTAGGTAAAAGATGGAACTACGGTTCTGTCTTATCACATTTTCTATCGCCTTTCCCCTTGTCCGGTGGAGAACTAAGAGCCGATGATAGTCTTGAACTGATATTTTCTTCATCTCCTCAGGCAACGGTTCGTTAATGATATTGAAACGAAGTGTGTAACTGGATGCAAGCTTGGCCTCTTCCTTGAGATTATAAGTGACCGCGATGGCATACATCTTTAATGGTTCCTTCCTAAGCGCGATCCGATCCGTAAGATAGCGACGCAAGCAACCGAATGCAGCTTCCATCTCGAACTTGTGGGCAGCATCGACAACGTCGGCATTGAGGGTGTTGAAGGGTGGATCTGGGATTGGATAGATTATACGAAGGAGTGTGCCGATAACGGTGGCCGATTCAGACATGTCCACAACAGGTAGCTCATCGACCAACACTTGTTGAGGTGCATTTGGTAAAGTGAACATGGTCTCGAAAAATGGGGATGAAAGACTGAGAATGAGTTTATGAACTCTGAAATCGATTTGGTCGGGCCTGTCACTGGAGCGAAGGATCACGTCTGCATTGCCGTAGTTGAAAGTCCTAGACGTAGGTGTGCGGGTGGTTGCGGTGAGTTTCTCGGCCATGATTTCCTTGACCTTGTATGTGGACTCCTATGTATTGGCAAAAATTTTAGCCTGTATAATTTTTATCGTTACTTTCGATTTGGTTGATATACTCGATACTCTTCAGTAAGTTGTACTTGAAGTGCACTCACCAGTTCCGATGGACTGTTGAAGGAGAATTTTATTGTCAAAGATATATAACGTGTTATGTTGTAAAGGTAAGGGGCAAGATGCCGTCGATTCGTCAGAAACTGAATTTAGTAGGTTCGGAGGATGCCACGTGTCACATGTCACGCCAACTGTCGTACGGTAAGAGTACGTGTACTCGTACACTACACTATCCGGTGTTCACCTCCACCCAATTGACAAAGGATAGTTACTACCACGAGAGGAGCAATATTTGTATTCACGTCTGATGAGTGCATATTGCACAGTCTAAGGAGTAAACCATTTCCAGCCATTTTTTGAGGTGATACAGTAATTCAGAAGGGCATCGTGATGATATCTGGTCAAGTTTACAGTCCAATATAATCATGATGATTCTGCAATACGCAATATCCTGCATGGACTAGTTATTACATGAAATCTGGTTACCATAGGCTGCCAATAAAAGGTTTTTAAATAGTGTCTGGCAAACTATCGATAGCCTTCTTCAGGTCAATCAAGACATTGACCCGATTACAATATTGACTACCCGCACTGGCACGCTCGCACGTAGACCTCTCATTGCGATACATAAACTCCTGAGAAAAAACGACGTCGCCTACGGGTCTCTCTGACAATTCTACCGCTGCATCTGACTTCCAACCGGTCCAAAAGGATGAGTGACAACTATACCTGCAAGACAATTTCGCAGAATCGATGATCTGTTTTGCGGCTTTGCCTCTTGTACGGTGCATTTGTAATAGCTGATGGTAGTAATATCCTGACATACTCTTCATCTCGATAGACAACGGATAGTCAAGAAGATTAAGACGAAGGGTATATCTGGATGCTATCTTCGCTTCCTCCCCAAAGTCATAGGTCGCAGCGATTGCATACACCCTCATCGGTTCCTTGTCAAGGAATGCAGGGGTAACGATAACGCGACGTAGACTACCCAAAACAGCTTGCATATCGAATTTATGAGCAGCCTGGACTATAGGAGTTAAGGCGTCGAGGTTGTTGAAGACTGGATCTGGGATTGGGTAAACCATACGAAATAGTTTGTCGAGTATCGTTGATGACTCGGACATGTCAACGATGGGAAGAGAATCGTCAACGGAGGTTTTTTGTAGTGGGCTTTTGGGAAGAGTGAACATGGATTCGAAGAATGGGGATGAGAGGCGTAAGATCAATTTATGGACTTTGAAATCGACTTGGTTGGGAGCATTTGAACGTATGATCACGTCTGCATCGGAGTAGTCGAACGTCTCGGATGTGGAAATGGTGGTAGATGTGGAGGGCATGTTTTTTGAGAATTGTGACTCGTTGAAAAGACCGAGAGGAGGATGATATTGTGGAACCTGTAAGCTGAGAGATTATATAGCTTTCTGGGGACAGACCATCGAGGTTCGCAATGAATTAGGAAAAGTAAGATGTTTGATCTACGCATTTTGCATCGATAAAGCATGGTTCTGTAATGAATTGGTTTCATAGCTGCGCGTTTCTTGCCTGAATTCGGACATACGGTAAAGCTGCAGTCTCGCCGTATCTGATATTAAAAAATAAGACATCTGCTGCGTAAACGAATACCCATATCGGAAATCATCAGATTTACTGTAATGCCGGTATTCTGTTCTATCAGGTGAAGGACAAGCTACGCATACCTTTGAATACTTGTGATAGCTACAACGATCATCGTGGCGAAGATGGTAGGAAGCGATAGAAGTCATAACTCGGTTCACTCAAGCTGCGGTCGCCTCTTGCCAGTTGTAGCCACATCATTTCGCACAAGCAAAGCTTCAAAAGTTCTGCGACGTTCAGAAGTTGTTGGGAGTGCTTAGTTCAGAGGGTAAAATCTACCGCATAAGTATGAGTAAGTATGACATTACATAAAACACAATTGAACGCAGAAGCAATAACAATACCATGACCGAGTCCGTTCGAAACTCTCCGAGAAATCGTCGAGGAAAGGGTATCCTAAGAAGAGTCAAACCAACCATTGTCCACAAATACCAATCAGGATCGAAACATCGAGGAGCCCTGCATCATGATTTCTCAAACTTCCTTCGTCAACAAAGGCAAAGTAGCAGAGATCTCCGTTTCCGTATTCATAATAACACCATTTTCCTCAACTATAATCCCACCACTCACTTCATCCAATCCAAACCTCATTCCATTCAACTTCTTCTTCATACTATCAGGATCATCCCATGGTTTTAATATATCACTCAATCCACTCCCAGCTGTGAGTGCGACTGAGGAAGCTATTGATCCTGGTTGAGATGTGAGGTGAAGTCGACTTCCGCGTCGTTTGAGAAGATGAATGATGTGGATCGCGAATCCTATTAATCCGATGCATACGAGCAAAACCGACAATGCATGTCCTGCTAATGGGCTATAGTAAGAAACGACAATTAGTTACCTGTATTTTTATATAAACTATAATTTATTCTGCTTACTCCATGACAAGTCTTTCGATGAGAGCTGTCTTCTGAGCTGTGACAATATCCATCGACGGAACAAAGTAAACAGATTTCGCACTGACTGAGAGATGTTGAGTCTAACATAGACAAGTCAGACAAAATTGAATAGAGGGTGTAGAATGCGATGATGTTGCTCACGTAAATTCTATCGGTCAAACTCAAGAATCCATCCGGTGAGTCAAACAGTTGATTTAAAGTAGTACCCGCAAGAGACGTTGATGCAAATCGGAAAATGGCACCAGGAATTCCTGAACGAATTGCAGTTGCTCTTGCTTGAACGAATGCATTGTTTCCCGCAAGTTGGTCCAGAAGTACACTTCGTCCACGAATCCAAATCAATACAAACGTAGTACACAGACATACTGATTAAGCTAACTCACCCATTGAATGCCCTCCCGTTCAGAGGATCACCAGAGACATTGGTTGGCGTCGTGTAATTGTTCACAATTTGAACATCCGTGAGGTTTCCGTTCGTCAAATCAATCTTGGCTACGATATTGAACAAGTCAATCTGTGGTTTACAGATGACGCCTGCAGCTTTCGGTCGAGCCTTTCCTGCGCCATCATCCTCTGTATGAAAGAACCAAAACAGGACCGGTAAAAATTGTTCAGGAGTTGTTGGATCGATCCCACACGATACTGGGATTCCAGGAGACGATCCGTATTGCTGATCCGCAGAATTTGGATTGAAGGAGACGGAGGATTTGAAACAACCATCAGAAGTAGATGCCGCGATTGTGTAATTCTGGTTATCGAGAGTTGACAGAGTCAAAGTAGTAGGTGTAGCACAATTGGCTTGCGTTCGAATGCCAGTAGTGTTGAGTGCAAGTGATGCATTCAACCCAGGGTTAGTAGGAAGCTGTGCAACCTAATCAGAGTTTGCGCTTTAGCCTAAGGTGATGACATACCTGAACCTGTGCTGTAGCCCAGTTGCCCTTGACGAAGGGCGGATCTGGTAGGCCTTGAAAGGCAGCGGCTTCCGTAAACTGCACAGAATGTTAGGGACGTAAAATCAAAAATAGAGAGTTAGAGTACCCCAGCTGCAGCAAGAAACGCGTTCAGACTATTGAAGTCCGAAACGAGACCGATATTTCCAGTACTCCTTACGAGAATATCTGGTGTGGTAAATTTGTGATTAGAATTTCTTGCAAACAGTATAGATAATCCTACCTTGTGTTGTGGGCAACTGTTTCACAGAGAGCACGGCACCTGCAAGTGGTTGAAAGAAATTCGAGGCAAGGGCAGTAAGGATGGATACGTGGAGCAACCAATGTCGCATTCTGATAGAAGCAACAAGGCCTATGAATTTGCTACACGGTTCAGGATTCTAAGTGAGAGCTTCGAAGGGATTGATAGAGTAACAAGCCGTACCCCATTGCAATCTAGAGAAAATCGATTCATCAGCGAACTATGACTATTGAGATATTATTGACGACAAGCCTCCTACATAATCAAGTAATAAACTTTTCTTCGCTTTTGCATTTCCTTCAGCAAGAACGATATATGGCTGAGAAAAAGAAGAGATGTGAGAAGGAAGGCTTTTCGCAGCATAAAACACTGTGACAATTAATACCTGGAAATACCGCAAAGCCCAATCTGTTTGCTGCCATGCGAAAGCTATGGGTGAAATGAGCAGTGTTGGGAAGAAGGCCTGTAATAGAATAAACCAAGGACAGTGAGTATCTTTAAGTCACAACGTGGATTATAATTGAGGTCGGAGGGTGAGGGAGGATATTTATTTCGCCGTGGAACAAATATCATAAGCGCCTGATCACCGATACTCTAGCTTCCACATACTCTCATGCTACCCATTAAAAAGGACTCACAGTCAAGAAAGATGTCGACGCAAAACGAAATATTGTGCTTGGAGGAGGGACAGGGAATCCTGATATTCAAAACTATAGGCTCAGCTTCAAACCTATTTACTTCAGAATATACTCACCTTGATCTCGTTCTGAGAAAAACAGAGCAACCTCTATTCCAACACCTAGGAGAATAATCAATGCAGCAAGTGGAAAGACGATCCATGGTCGAAGAATGAGATGTTCCTATCGCACTCTGGAGTTCAAACTACAGAACATATATTGGTAAATCTCAAACTCACATATCGTGCAGGTCGCCTTCTGTCTGGTACCAGACGAGCAGATGTCCGTTTCGGTATGCTTGCAATGCTCGGATTTGATTTAAGACTTTGAGAATCCATCGTTATTCGCCTTCTACTCTCGAATTCCCCTCGAAATAAACAACAAGTCGCAAACGGAGAGACCTCGAGTGTAGACAAGTATGGGGAGGGGAAAGAGAGGGAGATGGTGATTGAGCGTATCGCCCACACAGTGTCCATGTTTTCACTGCGTACATTTTAATCACTGTCAGTCTGGCTGTCACCATGTTTCAGTCTGCAGAGCTGTGACTGCACGGTTTGGATCAACGCACACTGCCACACTTTGGAAGATCGACGTCGGGTATTTCGGGTAAGTCAGATGTTTGCTTGCGACAGACTAAGACTCATCCTCGTCCTATGTTTTCAGATAGCAGAGTCAATTGAATAGAACGGTAATCTCAATACAAAATGTTTGAACATGTAGCTGAAGACAATCGTTTCTAGATTAAATTACTAGTACTAGGCTAGGCCACATCCGAATCAACAAATAATCATCGCACCAACCTGAATAACACCTTTACTGTGCCGAAATACATCCTCCTCATCCTAGCTAAAATCTCACACCTTTATGCTGAAAGCTGAGTCTTTAGCTCCGCTGCAATCCGACCCATCTTGGAAGGGAAGATAGCCCCCAACGCTTCTCTTCATAGAGGCTCTCCATCTCCGAGACTACATGTACAGAAAGGTGATTGATCGATGTTACTTTTCGATAAGGGAAAGCGTCCCCAATTCTAATATTCAGGGCACAGGGACAAGGAAGAACAGTACTGGGGATGGGTGCATCGGGGACTCTGAAAAGGGGGGATCCGGTGGCAATGTATGAGCGCAGTCTTCATATCTCGAGACCTTTTACAATCGAATCACGTACTGGTACAACACGAGACTACACCCAACCCCTCAATTCAAGGCCGATTGGATAGGACCTTCCTTACTCATATCGTGACATGACTATGCCGTTGCATGGTTGCAAGTTCATGGGTGATTTCCCTTGATAACCAAACTTTATTCTAAGACATACTTAAGGTGAACACCTAGTCGCTGACGAGAAACAGGCATCCAGTCAATCTCCCTTGTGCACCATGACCACCACATGTATCATTCTAACCATCGTCACATCCGAAACCTTCAATTACCCAAATGCCGATGTGATCCTTCGGTCCAGCGGTCCCCACCAAATCGGTTTCAGAGTCCATAAACTCATTCTCAGCCTTTCATCCCCATTCTTCGAAACTATGTTCACTTTACCAAATCCACCACAGCAGACCTCGGTCGATCGACTACCCGTCATCGACATGTCTGAATTTGCAACCGTAATCGACACACTCCTTCGTATAATCTACCCAATCCCAGACCCTCCCTTCAGCACTCTCAATGCCGATGTTTTCGATGCTGCTCACAAGTTTGAGATGCGGGCTGCGTTCGGATGCTTGCGTCGCTATCTTACAGATCCGATCTTCCTTGAGAAGGAGCTGCTGAAGGCGTATGCCATCGCGGTTACTTATAATCTCAAGGAAGAAGCTAAGCTTGCATCCAGGTACACCCTTCGTCTTAACATCATTGACGAGCCGTTGCTCGAGGAGATGAAGAAAATACCGGTACAAGATTATCATCGGCTCTTAGTCCTTCATCGGACAAGGGGGAAAGCAGCATGAGACATGATTGAAAAAAACATTGGGATCGGTCTTTGCTCAATGTGCATGGAACGCTATGGAGTAAGCTGGAAACCAGCTGCCTGCTTCGAAGTGTTAGAAAGGCCCACAAGTCATATCATCTTTGCAGAGAATTTTATGAATTCAAATTGGAGGACATGCAACTCCCAGTCTTGCAGATGGCGTACATTTGTATCCGCGATGAAGTCAAGGCTTGATGCCCTACCAAACACAATCGAGGATTAATCGTCTTGTTCAGTAATAAACAACTCAAATTTGTACCATTTAAAATATCTGCTCACACACTGGACGTAGTTTACTGGCACTTATTGTAGAGGTTTGGTGAGTTATTGCAAACACAGTGTGTTGATAATGATTTGTAAAGAAACTAGATACTATGACATGCATATGAATAAAATACCCTATGGAAAAAGTACAAGAACTAGTATTGTAAGGTATGCATGACAAAATCTGACAATCCTCAAAGCAGAACAAAAAACATGAATTCAATTATAATGTCTATTGGGAGAAGGCAGAAAGGGGGAGAGTAGATTTGGCATTATGGGAGAGGATATGATAGTACAGATACAGATAAAATGAAACAACAAACAACAGCAGATAGTTACACTTACTCCTACACACAATTGTACAAATCTACAATACAAACAATTTCTTTCCATATTACCAGTCTCCTGTAATGAGGTCATCTTTCTTTTCTCATAGAGGAATGATTATACTTTCTGTGGTTTGGTACTGCATTATTCAAAGTAGACAACATAGAATCCTCTTCAATCCTGAGCTTCTTGATACTCCTGGGTTCTTCAATTTCAGAAGAATCTTCCATCTCTGAAGTAGCTTGCTTTTGTAGTGATCAAATTTGGGGTGATCTTTGTTTACCAGTAGTCACCAAACTGTGATGTAGAGGTCGAGAAGTAGTAAATGGATTGGGGGCCAAAACAGGAGAAGACATAGAGGGCGCATAAGTACATTACCTAGTGGGACTATATCCTAGTAAAATTATCCTACATATGTAATGAGTAAGTCCGAGAAAAATACACCCATACCAACCACTACACATATTAGGTTACATTCAGGTCATATCGCTAGTATACATAAGTAGCACCAGGTGCTAGTGTTATCAAGCCCAACCTTTACTCAGTCAAGTCCTGACAATACTTCTAAATACATTTATAGGAGAATGTCGAAGGGGTACTATGAGAAGATGTTTTTACCACTAACCCCCATGGTATTGCTGATGTTGGTACGTCAGGAGTACAGGCCAGTGGTTCGGGTTAATAACATATACTGGCCTCTTGGATAGGGTAGTGGGTAATATACACATTTCTGCATGGTATGTTTGAGGCTCATAGAAATTCGATGGTAACTCTGAATTATTCTTTAAACTACTTTCAAGTTTAAAAGGTAACAAAAATGTTTTAGAACTAACCAACCAAAAAATATACAGTTTCGATATATGTGATTATAGTGTGACCAATTTACTGGAGACAATCACCAAATTCTTCAATATCCTCTCTAGCTAATTGAGCAGAATTCACAAAATTTTCAACAAGCCCATAAATCTCACATAACCTTATAAACAGTCGCTGTGGAATGATAACCATTACCTCTAGGTTTTTGCAATTATTTGGGACTGTCACTGAGACTCTGCTACTCGTAGGTACAGTTGTCGAGACTGCATGTATCTGCTATTCATTGTAAGGACTTGATAATGTTTGAGGGACTGATGAAATCAGGGAAGGTGTAGGGTGTAGGAGTAATGTCGTTAAAGTGTGCACAGTTGGGATGCTAGTCGATAATGAATCCAACCTAACTTCTGCGACCGACACCCTATCCACTCCAAAATCTAGCTCAAGATCAGTCAAATCCACTAGCTCTGCTTCGAATTCGAGATGCGAGTTACTCATATTAGGGGGACGGGTACCTAAATCCTGTTCAACATTATGTGAATCTACTATATCATCTCCAAAATCAAGATCAATCCAATCCAAGTCTATGGTATCTTGGCCAAAATCAAGCTTGATGTCGGAGAACACAGGTCTCAGTGATCCAAAATCCAGTTTTAGTCCTCCCAAATCTCCAGTATCTTCTCCAAAGTCGAGTTCCATATCATTTAAACTGGGAATTAGAGAGTCAAAGTCTAATTCGATGTCAATTAACCCTACTTGAGAAGGGCTAAAATCCAGTTTGAGGTCATTTAACGATAGCTTCAGTGAATCAAACTCGCCCTCAGCCATGTATAAAGGATTATTTTCTGAGGCCTTGAATGTTTCTTATCGGTTGTTTATATAGATTCAGTAGATTTTTGAAGATCAGAAATTGTTCAATATAAAATTATCAATGATTATACCTCACCATGTTTTTGGTTCATCCTTGCCAATAATATCTCTGACCTTTGAGAGGATGGAATAACATCTAAAGTTTGCGATGACATTCTATACAATTTTTTAAAGCCTTCAAAGTACAGGTTATGAGTATTGTCTGCTTTATCGGTTAGAAATGTAAGGTGAAGTCTAGTGATACAACTCACTGAGGGTGCACCGAGAAACCAGAAACTCGGTCAAATCAGTTTGGAGGTAGGATCAGGTGCACCAGGATAGCTGGGCTATCGATCCATCGAGCAGTTCAATGAATGGTGGGAGCTCATAGTAGTCGAGAATGTTGCTATGGTTATAAGTGCATGGAATACCCACTGTGTAACATGCTGGTCTATTTATTATTCCTTTGTGAGTTTCAAATGTGTCTGGGAGGTGAGTAGTGAGTGTAGCCTATATGAACAAGTGGTAGTAGTATAAGAGTAACACTGTAGTACTGGTGGTATGACAGACTACTGCATTGCCATGAGAACATTCAATTAATTACAACTTTGATGGAGTCTAATTGCAACTGAGCTATTTCTCTCTTATCTTGTAACTACAATCATCTATCCTCCACATCACAGGCTCTTGAGTTTCAACTGCAAGCAACATGTCTTCAACCACAAACACCGGTCGTATACTCACTGTTGAGGAATCAAAGGCTTATATCCTTGAGTTCGCAGCAATGGTCAAGTTGGTACTGGAGGCAATGCCGACTGATCCCGAGTAATATCAGCTCTATGCAGAGCATTTCAAAGCTGCAATAGTAAGTGGTAGACATCGTATAGGCATTGTACCTTCTTACCAGTATTGTACCAGCTCTAGGGGGTGAAACCAATTTTAGATATTCTGAAGTTGATCATATGCCTCTCATTTTGGTTAATGCAATGCGACAAATCAGGATGCTGCAGATGGATTTCAGCCATTTGTTTGATCCCAAGGCCATTTCTACAAATGATGGTCAGGCTAAGTTAATGGCCATTTATGATTATCAGTTAGAAGTACCACTGGAACTGAAGGCTCAAGTTGCTGCTCGCAAGAACTGATAGTCTCGTATAGTCCATTCATCATTGCTAGAGGTAATAATTCTAATTCATATCATAGGATTCTCTCAACTGAAGGTGTCATCTTCTAATACCAGATGGAGTTCCACACCCAAGGTCAAATTTAATGATGCAGTTGTATCTGGTGAGTATTCATGAAATGTCAAAGTGAATGGAAAGTTAGCTTACTATGCACTTTGTTACAAAGTGCATGATTATCTTTTTCTTTTTCTTTCTTTTCTTATATAATATGGAGTTATTGCGGACTATCTAGCATGAGGGGAATTCCTGCATAATAACAATGTTGTACAAGTAGCAGGTTTCTCCTGAGTTTCTCCTTTACATTCTTATATACTTTTCTCTGGTATTTCTCCTATATTTCTTCAAGGTTTCTCCTTAATGTTTCTCCATAGTTACTCCTTACATCTGGATGATACTTTTGCACTTATCAGACTGAGGTAGTTGTATAAAAGCATGTACTTTAGCCAAGGTCGAATCTCTAACTTCAACCTCTTGTATACTCTTGATCTTAGCAATAGACTTGCTTAAGAATCTCCATAGTTTTCTGAGTACTCAAGTCTCAGCTCGATTCTAAGTCTTGATTTGCAATCAAGCCTTAGTCATCAAGATTACTTAATCAAAGTCCATAGTTACAGTTATGAACAAGTCACGTTAAGCTCAAACCTTAACATTAGGTTGAAGTTTACAAATAGCACCCACTTATTATTAGTGAAGGTGCCAACTTAAGGAACCATGGATTCAAGGAACTAACCAGGCAGAAGTAGACGCTTCCAAGCACCAAGCAATTCTGATTCTGAATTAGAATATGGTGATCCCATTGATATCGAACCTACTGAACAGACTATCCCAGTAGCACCCGTACCTCAAGAAGCATCTACACCAATTACAGTCCTTAGTGTTAACAAAAGGTTAGCCCAAAACCCTAGTGAAAGATCCCGAGGATACAGATTTGATTGATACAGAGATTACCTTCGAGTAATTGATCTTACTAATCACAGCAACTACTTAGAAGGGTTTAATCAACAAGTAGTTGATTATGAAAGAGTAAACTACACTTGGATTCCATACACCAGTCCTCCTAGTCCGAATCCCTTGAATAATCCCAAAACCACAGTAGTAGTAATTCTGAGAGAAAATAATCCACCACCTCCACCACCACCCGCAACAACTGCACCAATGGCTACAGCACCCACTTCCACAGTTAAACTCAGCAAGCCTGAGAAGTTCACTGGAAAACCAGAACAAGTTTGGCATCATCTAGCACACTGCAATCTATACTTTATGGTAAATGTGGGGCTGATGAAAGTACAGAAAATTATCTATTCTCTATCTTTCATGGCCAAAGCTGGCATGACAGGAGAATGGGTAATAAGAACTTACAATATACTAGAGATGGATTTAAATTTAGCAGCAGCCAATAAAGTAATAGAAACATGGGCAAAATATGTCACGGCATTCAAGTCCCAATTCAAACAAGGAGACATTGAACAGAAGGCAAGGGATGAGATTTACAATCTCAACAAGGAAGAGCATCAGCAGATAGCTATGCATCTAGGTTCTTAGATGTGCTAAGCAGAACAGAAATCAATGAAGAGTTAATGAAGATAGAACTATTCAAATGAGAACTTGATCGGAGCCTGCTTTTAGTTTGCCTTAATATAGAAACTCTATCCACAAACCTGGCAGGCTGAATCAAGAGAACATCCACTATCGACAACAACCAATGAGCAGCATTCCACAGAGAAAGAAATACCTTTCATTTCTACAATAACAATTATTCATCCAATTCTTCTCAACAAACTAGGCAACGAGACCCAAATGCAATGGATGTCGATTGAGTCAACACTAGAGCATTGATGCAAGAAGAAAGGGATAAGTGAAGAAAGGAAGGAAGGTGCTTCTACTGCAGAGACAAAGGGCATATGACACGAGATTGCTAGAAGAAGAGATAGAATGGAAATACCAATAGATAGGTAAGGGAAGTACGGGCAGAAGCAAGATTAGAGGAGATAGCTGATGAACCTCCAAAACGTGAGAAGACTCCAAAACTGGAAGAACCAAGGAATGCACAAGACAAGCTGGCTGCAATAAGAGCTATAATTCAAACTATGAATGATGATAAGAAAGATTCAGCAGTGGACCTGTTTAACGATGTAGGATTCCATGTCGAAGACTTGGGTTTTTGAAGAAGCGACCACCACTGATGTGTGGATCACTTGGAATCTCACTCTCCCCTGTAATAATAGCCAATACTGAATACCAATCATTTTGAATCCCTATTACACTGAGAGTATGAGATAAAATCATCAGAACCCAAGCCTTAATCGATTTAGAAGCAGGAGGAATCTTTATTCATAAAGACTTCGCAAAGAAATATGATCTTTCCTCCAGAACTTTGAATAAACCAATACCAGTATTCAATGCCGATGACACTGAAAACAATCAAGGAAGAATCACCGACTACACATTATGTTCACTTGACATTGATAACTCTCTTATTCCTCAAAAACTGTTCCAAACTGGAATAGGAAAAGAATC